>SRMA01000891.1:0-145114 GCA_007224835.1 Danionella cerebrum
TAATAGCGTTCTATAATGGTTCAGTCGGTTGGTCTTGCGCACCTGATGAACCAATGACTCTCACCCTCTAAGAAACCAACATCATACCATCACCTACCATTAACGTCTTAAGCCCGAGAGTCCCCGGTACCGGGGACTTGCCCCCTTGTGCGTTACATTTTCGCTCATAGCTCACTAACCCTGAGAATAACCCACACATATTAAATACTGTTGTGTTCAGCGGAAACTCCTCTAAAAACGTATCTAATTCAATTTCATATTCGTGAACCACAGCTCGAACGCCATGCAAATAAACAACAACATGTCCGGATTATAATTCGTAACCATGTTTTTGTTTATGTGCGATATTTATCCACAATATAAACGGAAACACCAAAACCATCAAATGAAAGCTAACAACCAGCTGAATCCAGCGATATGCAACTCATTACATTGCAAGTCTTTTAAAGCAGGGAGCGAAAGTTCCCCTAAAAAAAACGCCAGCAAAAACCAAGCAAGCATGTAAATCTTGTCTAACCTTTGCAGTTTTTTTCAACAAAAAGTTATTTCCATAGCGATAAAAGTCTGTTTGTTGTTATGTCCGGTCGATAGCTTCGCGGAAACTCCATTTTGGCTCTTTCTGAAGCTCTGTGCTAGCATAACATCACCAAATATGGAAACACTCGCCGTGCTTAAGAGGGGGTCCCTCAACACTCCGCATCGTGTGATTCGTCGCGGATCCCGTCAGTCTCAAAATGGTTATCATTGGCATCTTCAGATTCAATGCTTTTCAGCGATATATAGAGCTCCTGGATTGGACAGATGGTCGGGGGGTAGGGACACGCAGAAGCTCGAACGTGAAGCGCCTGTGAATGGGAGGTTACGCAAAGCGTAAAGGATTCCACCCCCTTTTTACAGCGTTTCTTTAGGAGTTTTTTTGCTGAAATCATGTCCCATAAGCAAGAAAAGAAGACTATGAACGTAGCGGAAGCTTTGGACAAGATTTTTCCCATATTTCAATTATTGTGCCAAACTGTGCCAACATGGATTACACCTGAACTTTGTTCAATCAAAACCTGTACAGAATATTAGTTTCTTGTAGTATGAACACCAAACTTGCTACAGATGTTCTTGACATGTAGTGGTTACAATTGATTGTGTTTATTTTCTTCGTTATAAGTAAAATAAGGAGATATTGGAGGAAACATGTGTTTTTTTTTTAGGCGGAGTTCATTTTTTGGCCATTGCAACATCAATTACTCTTACCCAGTGTTCTTGACTGTCAAATTAACTCATCCACACCACTCCCCAAGAACCTATCTTCATTTTGATACCAAGATTTGCAGTTTAGGCCTTGTAAAAGCTGAGAAATGCCTTAAAAGGTAAAAGTATAGGATTTTCGGAAAATACGCCTCAGGGCTTAAGAGGTTAAGATCGTCAGACCTAAGAGACAGACACACCTCATTCTACTTCCGCTAGTTGTAGCTTTTCGGGAATTAAAAGAGAACTAATTACCAGGTGAGAACAGCTTGTACTGCTACATGTCTCACCAAGACAGTTTTGGCTGCAGGGGTTTAACAAACAGAACATTGATAAACAGTGCCCACCTGATCTCAGCTGGAATAAAAGTCCCCTCTAGCATCTACAGGCATGATCTTCCTACTCAATGCACTCACACCTCTAGCTCTTTACTAATTAGCTTCACTAATCCTGTTATACAACTTTAATAACAAGCAGTAAAGAGATTCGAGCAGTTTACAGAGTGATTTCAATACAAAACACTAAACCTTAAGATAAGCACCAACTCTTGAGGCAGGATTTAAAGCATCTACTAATTTCTTCTGACAGCACTTAACTTTTACTTTTACAGTGGTAAGAGATTCCACAATTCAGTGTTGATACCATTGTCATACTACAATAACAGCTTTTACAAAGTGATGATCCTGCTGATAAAATTCACCTTTAAAGAAATCGAGTGGTTTATCTACGTTCACTTCAGATCCCGCAGTACTCCTGCAGGAGTGTAGGTCTCTAGTTGAAAGAACGTCTACAATTAGGAAAGACAATCAGCAGGATTCCAACTTTGATTTATAAGAGAAAAGTGAGGCATTTTGTTGAAATCTAAAACATTCTGCTAAAACTCCCAGAAAAAAATAGGAAATGATGGAAAGAAAAGTCCATGAATAACTTCAGCTGAAATAATGGGGTCTCTGAAAAAATGTGTCGTGGCTGTTTTAAGGAGCTCAATAATAAACACTTGAAGAAAAATAGATTGCATGGTTGAGCTTCCAGAGGAAAGCCAATGCTACACAAATTAGCTGCTTCAATACACCAAACAGCTCAGAGACGAGCTCCAAACTTCTGAAACAAAGATATTTGGAGCAATGAGACCAAAATTGGACAACCACAAATGCTAGATTTGAAGAGGACTCAACAAGGTCCATGATGAACTGAACACTGCCCTCCTGTGCAACTGGGTCACTGATGTTTTGGGGACGTGTGCGCTCCAAAGGCACAGGAAATTTGGTCATAATTGATGGGAAGATGAACTCAGCATTTTCTCAAAGGATCCTGGAGGGATCCCAAAAGCTGCACAAAAAAACCCCAAAAACACAAGACCAAGTGCATGCGTCATTGGTTTCACCAGAACAAAGTGAAGGTTCTGGAGTGGATCACAGTCTCCTGACCTCAATATCATTAAACCTCTCTAGAGAACTCGAAATTTTTTGGCCAGGAAGAATGGTGTGCTTTATCAACACATAAAAGATAAAGAACCTAATCGACAACTACCTCAAGAAACTTCAGGCTGTTATTGATGGGAATAAAACGTATAAAGAGCTGTGTGGTGTAAACTTTTAATCAAGGAAAGGTTCTGTTGTCATTATGATTTGAAGAGGAAACAGTTGTTTGACAATAAATGGCTTTACCCAACCCCTAACTACATACATATTTTCTGAAAAAAAGGAGGAATTAAACATTTTGACAGGGTCTGAGCACAAGTATATACAAAAAAAGGTCCTAGTCTGCAACTAGCAGCGTCACCTAAAAGACAATTTCTGATATAGCGTCTATCTTAAGCTATCGTGAACACACAATTTCTACTGTGACTGGTATTGTACTGGCAAGTGCAATACACATTGGATGTTTGCAGGGGACTACCAAAATTTCAAAAGCACTACAAAAAAATGTATATATATATGAACTACAACCTGTCTCTTATACACATCTCGTCTCTGTTATCATGAAATGACAGCTGGCTAGATCACAGTCCAACAGGGAGATAGCAACTTCATCAAGGGTATAGTGTTGCCAACTAAATTCCGAAATGATTGGGCAAGTTTTTTTCCAGTCTACGATAAGACCACTAAGCCCTTTCTGCTGACTGGCTATGAGTTTGTTTTGGTAGTCTGGCTAACTGTGTTTTGAGAAGCATTTTGAAAACAATGGCACACCAATTTTAAGAAAGTGTAACAGTAAAAGGTCGACCAATATGGTTTTTCTGGAGGCTGAAGAGTGAAATTATGCCAAAAAAAAGAGTGGTGTAGTGATGATTCCACATTTTGTCCCTTATGATGTTTTCTGGGTGGTTACATTAGACACAGAATATTAGTGTGGAGAGATGTGGGCTTGTTGCAGGGTTCATGCACTGGTTTTTCCTTAAACTCTGTAAATGCTACAAGAAGGATCACATTTCGGCCATTTTTACAGTCAAGAGGCTAATATTCCCATTAAAAAAACTGGAATGACATATTGGTCAGCCAATATACTGATCGATCTCTACTGAAAAAAAACAAGCTCGTTTGAATAAAAAGGTAAAATACTATATATTAACATATAAAGTGCCTTGAATATAATAAAAGTAAACTATTTACTACTGACTTATTGTCGTAGAACGAAAAAGTCTAAAACACAATCAATAAACTCCTGGCTTGCATTTAGTGGAAGCGTTCTGTGCTATTTTGATGGCTCAGTAAGCACACTTGAAACCCTCACAAATAGCACTTTGCGAACGTTAAACCAGTTTGCAATCTTCAGCCAACTTCCTCTTTCGGTTTCCACCATGACAAATTCCTTCCTTGTTGAAAAGATGATAGATCCCTTTCACTGGATTCCCAGCCACTGCCCAGCTGATTACAAACAGAGGCTCTGATTTAAAGCAACGAATGCTGTTCGGCAGGAAATGGGGGCTATAAAACAAGTGCGAGAGCTGTCTTTGATGCTTAACTCTTCATCCATTACATCAGAGGCTCAATCAGGAGGCAGGGCAATGGCTTGGTACTGATCCTCCATCACCCAATCTTCCCATACGCAACAGTTCAAGACAAACGTTTTGCTCGAGACATGCTTCTGTGATAAGAAATCTGCTTCATGGAGCCACCACTGAGTCTATTAATCCATTTTCAGATTTTGCTAATAACGTGTTATGCAAAGGTTTAGGTACCCCCGTACATTGTCATAATTTCATCTATAAATCGATGGATAGAAAATTTCAGTTAAATATACCAAATAGGAGACAACGACATTGAAGAAGTGAAATAAAGTTTTCACAAAACGTGTGCATAAATGTAGGCACCACATTCAGGTCTGGGGACTGAGATATTCATTCCAGAACTTTCTTGTTGAAAGATCTAGCGCTCAGCTTTACTACGGTCACCAAGTCCTTGACATTGTTGACCAGAATCTACTGATACTTAGTGGAATCCATGCAACACTCTTTTGTTTTTAAGATTTTGTCATGGCTGAAGCCTATATTTAAAATGACAGGACAGAGAAGTGAGGCAGAGAGAAAGGGGGAGGGATAGCAAAGACACAAAGTTCGGGGCTCGTACCCACATCACGCTGCAAAAATGCATGTACATGTCCTGCACACTAGCCACTACTCCACGGCACAAAACTACCCTCAACTTTAACAACATTCCCAGTATGTTGTAGGTCTTTAGAGCTGGTCTGTGGGTTGACTGTGACTGCTCTCACCATCCTGTGCCTCTGTTTATGAGTACTTTCTTGGTCTGCCACTTCGGGCCTTAACTAGAATTGTGCCTCTGGTCTTCCAATTCCGCACAATGTTTCTCAAAATTGAATCTGATCACGTAAATTAGGCATGGGATGATAACCAGTTTCAATGTTTACCATGGTTTGAAAAAGTAACAGTTTCAAAACCGCAAGCAAAAGAAATTACATTTTTTGTGTCGTTTTAAAAATGTATGTGAATTACCACATCACATCGATTTTTAAAAGTACACTGATTAAAAGATCAGAAAAAAAAGAATAGTTACAGATTTAGCTCAAATGAAGTTTTTCTTTGTAATGCAGTTGTAGCTTCAGTGGCAAAGGACAGTGAACTGTTAATTAATTTAATTTAATTTATTTTTTATTTATTATGTTACAAAGTTGTTTTTTGTACCCAGACATTTAAAATAACATTGTAGAGCAGTGATTTATCCAAGGTCACAATACCATAAGAATATTATACCAACCAATGCCTAGCGTAAATTTCTGAGAGCTTTCTGTATCCTTCCCCTAAAACCTGATGCTCAATTGTTTTCAGCTCATCTCTTGAGTTGTTTTGAAGCTCCCGTGTTGCTACTCTTTAGACTTTCTCATGATTGCATTTACCTGTGTATGGAGATCAAGGGTCACGGACCACAAACCAGTCTTGAGTTCTAATAATTAGTGTTAAAGGTACTGAAATCAATAAATTGACAGGGGTGCCAATATTTATACACATGCCTAATTTTGTTTCAATAATTCTTGCACATTTTACATAAAACATTCACTTCCCAAAGATCACTGTATAAAGTGTAAACAGTGCACAAGTGACTTGTAATGCACATAGTTGTCGCAATGGTTATATAGGGATTTGTGCAAATATATATCTGGTTGTTGCTGAATGGTCTTGAGGTGGAAACTGATTTTCTCTGGCCGAGAAATCGAGGGCTGAGGTCATAAACCTGCAATGAGGTCCGGGTTTGAAATGCCATCAGAAGCTGATTCAAAGAAAGCAATGAGTTTAAAAAATCATTTTATTAGAAATCAATTTATTGTCCATTTTAATGTATGCAAAAAGCCATGAACTGACTTCATCTTACTTACTTCACTCTCTGTAGATCTTGTGCAACAGTGTAGCACTGAAAATATCCATAACAGCTGAAAATGTCTGAACCCCTGGGAAAAAAAGTGAGGACAACCCTATGTGGAAATGGCCAAATTGTGTTGAGCTTCATGAAAAGGTCACTTTAACTGGATCCAGACTGCTGCGACCCAAATCCTATGGTTTTACCCAGACACTTATGACGACAAATATCTAACTGATGATATTTGGCATCTCATGTTGGCAGTGTGACCATTTAAATCATTGAAAAGTGATTGGTGTCAGAGTTCTGATGGATCAGGAGGATCAGCAATCAGACAAGGAAAGTTGGTCGTATTGCCAGACTCCACACATCAGAGGAGATGATGGTCTTCCAGGAAAGCTACACAGAAAGGCCTTCACAGAAACGTTGAAAGGTTCTGGAGCTTTTATGATTTGTTGTTTTCGACATGATTTCATCAAAGTACTCGTTCATAATGTCTTCAGAGAGTCTATGGTGTACGTGAAAATAAAGAAAAAAAATGAAAGGAGGCCACTAGGGACACAAAACTATTCCCAGAATCAAGAGAAGGAGTATAACATTCGAGTGTGAAACTTTATGAGCTGTTTGTTGTGGCTCACCGTCAGACAGTAGTAGTAGATGAGGACCAGGCTGATGCACATAGAGATGTTTGCTACAAACGACAGAGGTGCCAGATACTTGAGGTTGCGGATGAACACCAGCACAATGATGAAGGGTAAGAAGAAGAGCATGTAGATGCGAGAGTCGTAGCTGGGCACAGCCAGTGCCGTCTCATTGCTGTTACAGTTCCCTGTGGTTGCATTAGCAGTCTCTACCACCTACAAGAGAAACAGAGCATTTAATACCAACCCAACACTGATCTTCAATAACTGATTAAATAAAAAAACCTTAGTCCAACAAAAAATTTACAGCTCTTCAAGCTTCCTAAGGTTAACTTGAAGTGAAACATTTAAAAGTCAGCACTGCCCTCTTGTGGTTAAACAGGAAAAACATTTACAGTTCAGTGTTTTTTGATTGCCTTCAGTTATGAACAGTATATGGAATTACACATTTGAAATAGAAAAAAAAACTGAGAAAGAAAACTTATTTTTTTAACACATTTTATATGATGGTGACTAAACCTCCTGAAAAAGAAAGTTCTCTCACCTGTTTGACATTGTCGCTGAGGAACACAAAGTAGACGCAGCAGAAGCCCAGCTGAGTAATGTTGAGGAACGCGTTCACAACACGCCTTCCACAAAAAAAAAAACAAAGATTACATTTAAATCTCTAGGAAAAGGTTAGAAATGCCCTTGTTTTGCCACTAACCATTCTATTCGATAAACAATCCTTAAATAAATATAGTCACTGTCTATGACAACAGAAAATTAATTTGGGATATTTCAACATACTTCATTAAAAAATTATTCCTGTGATTTTAAATATAGAGTGCTCAGCAAAAATGAGTGCAACTCAAAAGGGTACGACTTTATTCAGTAGCTCAATGAACAAAACAATTTCTTTAACACTTCTTTAACTCCAAAAATTAAGAGCTTTTAAAGAACTGTATACCTTTTTTACTGAAATTATTTGAAGCAAAAATGAACAAAAATGACTACATCTAGTGCTTTGTGTGAGCGCTGTGATTTTTTTAAGCACCGAATCAAGTGTTCTAGGCATTGAATGAACAAGTTGGTGACAGCTTGTTGCGTAAATCTCCATTACGTTGTATTTTAGCAGACGCTTTTATCCAAAGGGATTTACAGTTCGGGAGTAAACATAGGCAAGTGCATTTGTAACAAGGTCTGGTTAATCTTAAAACATGAACAGAAAAAAACGTTCGAGCTCATACAGAATAAATTCCGTGCTTCAGAAGGATTTTTTTTAAAGACAGTAAGTGCTCTCGAAAGAGTGGAGATTTTAGTTCCTCCGTTCGTCAAGAACAACCTCTTTTAGAGCTGGATGCTGGATGAAGTGTGATGCTCCGTTTGTCACTTCAGAATGCGCCTCAGGGGTTCGATTGGGTTCAGATCAGGAGACTTCCATCCCCTTCACCCTGTTCTTTGTCAGAAATGCCGAAGTAGGTTTGTTTAAGTAGATGTGTTTTAGGGTCATTGTCGTGTTGGAAAATTGCTCGGATTGATGGCAGCATCCCCTTCGGAATCGAGCAGAACATTGTTGACTTCATGATGCCATCAATGAAATACAGCTCCCCAGAACCAGCAGCCCCAGATGACACTGCCACCACCAATGTTTCACTGCATTTTTCTTTCAAATCCTCACCTTTTACGACGCCACAGAGATTTAAAGCCATTAATTCCAGAAAGAGTGATCTTTGACTCATTCCTCTGCAGTGTTCACATTATGGAAACAGTCACTCCAGTTTGGCCTTCTACTACTTTAGCTAATGCACTGAACTTGCAGGTGAACTTTTCTTCTGCTCTTCTCATCATCAGATGCTTCTGTCGAGATGTTAACTTCTGTGCATGTCCTGGACTTTTTTGAAAGATGGTTGCACTTCCATCTTTCTTAAATGTCCGGATCACCTTCACATTTTTGTGTAAAGAAATTATTTTTTTTGTCAGATTTCATGACATTTTTCATCCATGGGGAGTCATTGCTGACAGCATTACATGGGAGGGGCTTTTACTTGTTACGTAATGCTTATTTATAGTCACCTGTCTGCTGGACACCTCTTAAACGAATCATTAGATTCACCTGTGTTTGAAAGCTTGTTAATTAGAATGTTGTAGTGTGGCTTTTCTCCGAAGATTATAAATGGGGTGCACTCATTTTCAGACACGGGCTTAAATGAATTTGTTAGGAAATGGGAGAATTGTTATCTTTGGAATTAAAGGCCCACATGTGTGGGAATTTTTTGTAAAATAAAAGCTAAGAGAAAACGAAAGGATTGTAAAGGCTTTCTGTCAAATGCAGAGGTGTATACTTTGAGAGGGGCTGAGCATTGCATTTTCAGTATCTATACAACATTAAAAAAGGTCTCCACACATTAAAATAAAATACCATGCTTGTAATGGACCTCTTGTAAGTGGAAGAAGAGGTCATGATCATTGTACAACAGGAAGTGGTTCATGTGCATTATGGGTTGAGAAGTGAAACCCTGACTCTGCTTGAAAATCACATGCTGGCGACCGGTCAAAGATCGAAAGCAATAAAGAGCATGAGTTAACATGAACTTTAGTACCTTCCCCAAACAGAGTGTCTGCTCAGCCACGAAACGTTCTCCATCCCGTACTCCACTGCATCTCCATAGGAAAGAAAGGGTTTGCCCAGTCTGAGAGAACACAACATTTCACTTGATTTAATGCTGGAGCCATTATAACATAAATGAAAATTAGATGTTTAGAGACAAACTTTGATGTTGGCTTGTAAAAGTGCCATTTACCTAGAAGTGATGTAAACTTTATTAAGATTTTTAAGAGATTTTCCACAGCTGATTTTCCTAAAACCAACATTCAAATCTCCATCACTTACCAAAGCAGAGATAAATTTAATAACGTTGGGTAAATATTTTGGTTGCTAGCTGTCAGTGGCTCAATGACAATTATAAGTCAATGGTAAATCTTTAACCCTTTCTAGAGCCTATAGGGCTCAAATCATTTTGCACTGAAGCTGGTTTGTTCTTTCACAGGCTGGTAACCTCCGCTATTGTTGTCAGTTTTTGAGTTTTCCAGCATGGACCCCATGTTAAGTCAATGGAACATCTCCCGATGTTCTAAAATTCCTTTTGCTATGATGGCTGTATCTTGAGCGGTCTAGGAGGAGATATGTTCATTCTTTCCAAATGTAAGTCTCTTTGGATAAATGCGTCAATGTAAATGTACACGTATTTGATTTTTTTTTCTTGGCCCAAAGCAAAAGATGAATAAAAAGTCAACAAATTCCAGAGTGCTTCAATAAAAAATGCTACAAGAATTAAAAATACATGCAAATAGGACAATTTAAATGAAAAAGAAAAACTGCAATATTTTAAACACGTCACAGCCAGGGTAAGTCTTTTTAAAAATGGATTGCTTAGATCCCTTATTAAAAACATTGGTGCTTTAAGGAGCCCTTATATGATAAGGAAGAGCATTCCAGAGACGGGAGGCTACATCACCTGGATCCATTCAGCGACACACTCTTTCTTGGTCAGATAGCACTTGGTCAGATAGCACTAAGTGACTGTTTTGAGCCACATGAAATATACTTCGTTATTTTGTTTACTTGTAATAATATTTGTTCATAAAGTAGCGTGCAAAAGTGTGGGCACCCCTGTAAACTTTTCATGATTTTCATTTATAAATCATTGCTTTTCTGAAAAAGAATTTGCAGTTAAATATATAAAACAGGTGACACACAGTGACATTTTAAAAGTGAAATACAGGTAATATGATTATGAAAAAAAGCAAGAATTAATCAACTAAATTAGGTATGCGCATACATTTAGGCACCTATGTCATTTTACAGATTTCAAAACCTTTAGCACTAATTATTAGAACTCAGAATTGATTTGGTAACTTGGTGACCCTTGACCCCAATACACAGGTGAATCCAATCATGAGAAAGTATTTAAAGGAGGTCAATTGTAAGTGTTTCTCCTCGTTGCATCTTCTGCAACACAAGAGCCTCAAAACAACTCTCCGATGAGCTGAAAACAAAGACTGTTGAGCATCACGGTTTAGGAGAAGGGTGCCTGAAAGCTCTCCGAGATTTAAGCTTCAGTTTCAACGGTGACGAACATTGTGAGGAATTGGAAGACCAGAGCCACAATTCTAGTTAAGGCTGAAGTGGCAGACAGAAGAACAGGAGGGAGAGAACAGTCACAGTCAACCCACAGACCAGCTCTAAAGACCTACTACATTATCTTGTGACAGATGGAGTCACTGTGCATTGTTCAACTATTCAGCACACTTTACAAAAGGAGATGCTGCATGGAGGAGTGATGCGGAAAAAGCCATTTCACTGCACTGTCACTTGAAGGAGGATGAAACACTTTAGGACAAGCAAGCATCATTTAGAAAATATCAGTTAGACAACGACCCTAAACATGGGTCAACATCTACTGCAGCATTCATTCAGAGGATCAAGTAGAACGTCCTGGAATGAACATTTAGTCTCCAGATATGAATATTACAGAACGTTTGTGGTGTGCTGTTCATGTTCAGAATCCATCAGACCTGACTGAACTGGAGATGTTTTGTAAAGGAGAACGGTCCAAAACACCATCTGCCAGAATCCTGACTAATTGAAAATTTTTAGAGGCTGTTATTTTTGCAAAAGGAGGATGTAAAAAAAATACTTTTCTTTTGTGGTGCCTACATTTATGGACATGCCTAATATAGTTTAAATAATTCTTGCACATTAAATAACACTTTCCACACATCACTTTACTTCTCATATATCACTGTGTTTGTCTCCAATAGAATATTTTTAACTGAAAATTTCCAATCGAGACAACAAATGATTTATAAAGGAAATCATGAAAATTTAACCAAGGGTTCCCAAACTTTAACATAACACTGTAGTTTGATGTCCTCACAGAGTCTTCAATGTGAATAGCTGTTGGATGTGAAAAGGAATGTCCAAACATTTTATAACGCCAGTCCAGGGTATACCCCCCCTCGCCCAATGTGCACTGGAGATAGACACCGGCAGACCCCTGTGACCCCGAAAATGAATGAATGAATGAGTTTGGTTCAATGATTGGTTCAAATGAGGTTAATAGAAAATAAAGTAAGGCCTACTTACTTTGCGCTGAGATGATGAGCACATTTCACGAGTAGGTTCATGCAATGCACAGCTATCAAACCCATGAGCAGTAGACTCACAGGCCCCACCTGCATCGAGAGCAAGATCAAGAGTCAGCTTCTGCAGGTAATCTTACAGAAAACTACTTCCTGATGTTCGAAACAATGGCACAAGGCTCGCTCTTTATGGAGCATTATCAAACATATGGAACGCAATATAAATGATATCTGAACTGTGGCGTCACTAAAAACTGACAGACCTTAGGATTTTAATTTGAGAACAAAAACACTGTCATAACTGAAGAGTAAATTCAGAACACTCCCAAAACAACTGTGATTTTTAAATCAGTACCGCTTGTGTACATTTTAACAATACATTTTAAGCAATAAATATTATTAGTTCTGGTAAAACTAATGCACAAAATATTATACGTGAAAAGAGGACAGATCTCAGAGAGAGCCGATAATTGGCACAATATTAGTTCGGGGGGCATTGGGAAAGACACTCATTTAAAATACAACAAACTTCCAATGAATTTAACACTGGAGCTAGACGACAATATTAATAAACAAAAAGTTCAAACAGCAGACGTTGAAGCAGATGCCTCAACATCCATTAAACCAGGGATCCAACCAAGATGACATTTTGCAGCCCACTACAAGGCATTGAATTTAATGCAGTCTGCGCCGTTTCCCCACTCACGGTTCAGTCAAATCTGTTTTCAAAGCTACTGGAAAATAGAGATCAACCGTTTCCACTATTAACCACTCTTTAAAACCCCACGGTTGCAAAGGTTCACTAAAGTGTTACATAGGGGTGTCCCAATCAGGGGGGGTTATAGTGTCAGACATGTCAGTGTCTCACATAGCCAGTAGAGTGAAGCCAAACCGCGCTGAGTGCTCCCATGGTGCTGACTGCAGAATGATTAACACCAAATACAAGTCTATGGGAAACTGAACTTTAAAACTTTTTTGCCTCAAGTTTATTTTGTGTGGTTCATGATGGCTAAATTTTCCCCTAAAAAACAATCAATTTCAGGGAAGTCGCTCGTAAATTCTTCTTCAAAATCCCAAAAAATTGTATTTAACAGAGGGGCGTGTGTTAGCCAGACTGTAGTCGGAGCTCTGAAACCACGATGGTTCCATCTTTAACATGGAATCACGTGAGCGCATGTGCAACAGTCAATGGCAGCCAGCTTGAAAAAGGCTTCATATGAGCCCATCACGGCAGAATCGCACAGTCCATATTTTTTTTTACAGTCTACGGTCAGAACGAAGAGTTTCTAAGTTACCAGGAACACTGCCAAGGTTGATTAGGCATGAAGTCACTAGGCAACAGTGTGTATAAATATATAACAGACTGCCATATATTGAGTCTGAAACCATGTGATCGGGCCCGATATCCAATCACATGATCCGATCAGGACATCCCTACTGTCACATGATAAGCTTAGAGACACAGACCCCCGAGATGAACACGTAATAACAGACAGCTAGCTGCACCCTGAAAGATTCTAATGAAGGATGAGAGCCACCTTACGCGAAGTTACGGTAGTGCAGCAATCGGATAAGATTGTGAAGAAAGTGTGATAAGATTAGATTATCTTAAATCTGCTGGAATTAATCATTCGACTGAGCGGTGCATCTGTGGTCTTTCCAGAAGGAGATGGTGTAGACCATACATTTAGAAATGTAGAATAATATAAATCTATATTTTTAAAATTAATAGCCCACATAGGTCCAAGGATGACCTTTCAAGATTCTAATAATATTGTAGTTTATTGTTCCTGTGGGTTAAACAGAGATAATATCCGCAATATTTTAATAATATGCACTAAACTTTGTCATTTACTATCCATGTTGTGACTATGAACCAGTTTTCACCATGTTTGGAAACTCCCTGCCCCAGGTTCAAAAGCAATGGAAAGAGAGTAAAAATTATATTCACTGGAATTATCCTGATTTTACAAGTCCCCAAACTTCGACCCACACCCCTGTTCCACTGAAACACAATCAACCACAGATATGTTTGATAATTTTTATGCTACTTACTGGGTACTGGTTAATGCAAAGGGCTACCACTTTGATACCCTCTTCTGAATTTATTAATAATTAAGGATATTCATCTCTGCAAAGACACTGATCACACTGAATATGAATTAAATTAATTAACAAGGTAGTAAACAAATAAATATTTATATGCAACATTTTATATTTATGATTTGTCTTGGTGCAAGTGTTATTTAAATTGAAAAAAAATATACAAATTCAAAACACTTCAAAATGATCACTTCTACAAGAGTCCAAGGAAATCACAATGTCCAAAGTACTAATAATAAATCATATAAATACAAAAAGTGAGCTAAGATCTTTTTTTTTCATTGTTAACATTTTAACAAACACAATTTTTACATTTTACAAACTCATTGAACTAAACATGAACTGGAAACCAAATCTGGTATCGGTTTCTTTCAGTTACTGGGAAGCCTGGCATTGCGTGCAGATGGTGTCGTGAAATGTCTCTCCACGTTGTGCCGCTTGGCCACCACCGCCACAGTCGTCGCGCAAATAAGACAAACATAAGCTCCTTCCACAGAGGTAAAAAAACAAAACTTTGCCTCGCATTCGTCGCGAATATTAAAAGATCTTTCTATGAGTCAGTCATCTCATTTTCGCTGCGCTGCTTAACTGTTTCGTCGTGGCGCATCATACTGACCTTTCAACTCTCCCCGGTCGTAGTTCATGAATATATATATATTTTTTTATTTATATATTATCACCACATCAAGCTTACGTGCAAGTGTCATTTAAACAAGAATAGCAATCATATTAAATTAGATTCAGCTCACTGGAAAGTGGCACTATTTGAGCTTTTTTTAGATGTGGTCCTCACGGGCGACAAGATGCCCGCGGGCACCGGGTTGGAGACCCCTGCTTTAGACAAACAAGGTTCCAAATTCTGACCGTTGAAGATAAATGATGTAAATGTAATGTTTTTTTTAGAGTGGTTCTGATTCCGATACCAGTATCAAAAATACTGCCGATACTACAAAAAAATCTGGCATCGGTTTCGGCGAGTATTTGAGTCCACGTACCGATCCGATACCATTTTCATAAACATAACCTAGTTATGCCCGCTAGCTTTGATTATCGCTGCAAATCGGAAATCATTTCTTCTTCGCTGGCGCTGCTCAGAATGTAAACACAGGAAGTTGTGTCGTGTTGCCACAAGCAACCAAGGAGAAGGACAAGCCGGGCATGATGCAACAAACATTGGAAGCTTCATTCAAACAAAGAGAAAAGTTTACAAAAGACAGCCAACGAGCAATAAAGATAACCAACAGGATTATCGAGTTTATTGTACTGGATGACCAGCCACTGTCAGTGGTGGAAAACGTGGGCTTTCGCCGCTTAATTGAACATTTGGAGCCCCGGTACAGTTTGCCTGGTCGCAAATATATCTCCGAAACAGCGCTCCCTAAATTATATGAGACAGTGCGTGAACACATTTCATGTAAACTAAAGAACGCGCGATCTGAAGCTGGACACAGTGACGCCGTCACCTTTTACTGTTCAAAGTGCAGTGCTGCAGAGTTTCGCGGTTCGCACACTGGCAAGTCTATAGCTGAATCAATCGAGGGTATGCTTGTGAAGTGGAATATTTCTGATACCGTGTTTATGTTATTTTGCACGACAACGCAAGCAACATGAAAAAAGCGGAAGTGATCCCCTCAGTTACAGTTCTAAAACGGCACCTTGCTCGGGAGAGCCAGGAGGACACTGGTATAAAAACAATGAAAAACACTCTTCTTGAAATGATTCGCAACCATCGAGGAAGAGCCCTTGTATGCAGTTGTAACTCTCTTGTATCCACGTTTCAAAGATAGGGTATGTCTATTATTTTTTTTTCATGTACATATTGATTATTGACATTGCCATATTGAGTATATCTGAAGCACAGCATAAAATAATTTATTTTAAATTATAAAATGCATAAAATGTCAATTAAGACAAGGGCTAGTAGTATCTACAGCTGTATATACAGATACACACCCAGGTATCGGATCGGTACTCGGTATCGGCCGATATCCTGAGCCCAAGTATCGGGATTGGTATCCGGAGGAGAAAAATAATATCGGAACATCTCTAGTTTTTTTTTCTTCAAGTGTTAGAAGATAAGAACTATAAAATCAATCAAATAAAGCTCTTAGAGCAGGGGTCCAGCGCACAGGGAGAACCTTTGAGCATGAAATAAGCATCACGGTTTCATTTGCTAATTCAATGTTCTGTCCTACCAGCAGTCCTGCATTCCTGACCGCCAGGGGCAAACCGAGCAGCCCTGTCCCGATGTTCCCCTTCAGAAGATGAATTATGGTCTGAAAAAAGCTGGAAACATAAGCATTAAAACAAAAAAATCTAAGCTGGCAGCATGGAAACACACAAATCTTGATAGCGGCGAATCTGCAGCTTACGAGGAACCGGTTCTTCCCCCGATTCTTTCATATTCGGTTTGCCGTGAACCAGGAGAATTGATGGGCTCATCTTCAGATGGGCTTTCGTCTCTGCTGGAATAATCTGGGCCTAAGACCATCAAACAAAAATAACCTTTCATTGATAAGGAAGGAGCAGCATTTATGTTAAATATTTAAAAATACGGTGTATTCCTGGACAGCTTTGTTAAGTTTAGTCTCAGCAGGGTTTCTCACAAAAAGGGATCAGTATGTACCAGGTTTAAATAAAGATCTTTTCCTTGTTCGATTGATTTACAGAAGTTGTGTGCTCACGTTGTTTGGGAGCGGCAAAATTATCTGTTGTTCTTGTAATTTGAAGTCACTTTCTTAGTCCCCTCAACCAATAAGGTAAACAATAGTTTGTGCTTCTGTTGAAAAAGAAACATCTAGTGGTAAGTTATAACCAATTCAATTTCTATTTGCATGTATAGTGAACAATTGTGCTGAGAATTTGGAAAAACAACAAAAAAAAAAGGTCAGCGTCCAGGTCAGATGATTCTAGATAACTACAAACTGATTTCCAAGATTATATTCTTTGGTAAAATAATGGGAAAGTGTGACCAGTGCTGCACACACTTTAAGCTGAAAACCAACAATTCCATTGTGGGTTCAGATGTAGGCACAGCACTGAATCCATGGTGTTATTGGTGTAAAATTGACAGCCCTGGATTCCTGCAAATCAACTGTGTTGATGTCACTGGACCTCACTGCAGCTTTTGACAGTCAAACATGCCACACTCCTGGGGCACCGAAAGCACGTGGGTCTGCTAGGTGGGGAAGTTTTGAAATGGTTTCAATCTGATTTTTCCAATAGGATCTTCTCATCATTTGGAACAATATGTCATGCGATGTCTCTGTGATCTGTGGTGTACCCCAGGGTTCCAAATTAGGCCCATTCACATTTACTTTTTATTTGATTCCAATTGCTGACAGTTTAAACAAGCAGTTCGTGCAGAACACATCAATATACATCAATGAATATGTCCTCCTGGAACACTATAGCTTTCACTCTGGTAGCCTGTCTGGAAGAGCTTACCGGTAAATGTTAGCTCACCAATAATTTCCTTACACTAGTAAGTGTATAGTTTTAGGTAGTACCTAAAACTATTCAGATGATGTTAGTGTGATGCCTTTCCTCAGAAGTCAGTTGTAAATAATCTAGGAGTTTTATAGTTCATAGGGTCCTCTCTCAAAGCACAGGAGAAAAGGGATGTGAGAGCATCACTCTTTCAAATCAAGGCAAGTGAGGCCATATTAGAAAAGCATGCATTGGAGGGTGATGAAGTATCTCAGGCATAAATTCTACTAATGCATGATTTGGTGGTCTTAAGGAATCATCAGACAGCTGACATTTTACACCCACCATTTAAAATCAATTACAACATTCTATTTTTTGCATTTAAATACCTACATGAAGTCGAACCATCATATATCAGACTACACTCTCTGCGATCATCCAGTGGACAAGATTGAAAACTTACTTCTACATTTATCTATGGGTAGGAGGAAGACACATTTGACTGGGATCAGTCACACTATATTAATTTTGTGTTCATGGCGACAGATAATTAGCTTTTATTTCTTGTTTGAATTGCTCTTATATTGTTTGATCTGTTTATACTACATTTTTCACATTTTATATCAGGTTGGGGGGAAATTGAGCCAGCAACCCATATCTCACTTGTTGTGTTTATTCGTTTGAATGTCTTCAGTGATTTATTTACTATTGCAACATTTGTAAACTCAAAAAGTATTCACTTGTCCATAATAATAATTTAAAAAAAAAATAACAACTGTATTACATTCTTGCTTTTAATTCTGCTTTCGCAGCTCTAAGTTAAAGTAGTTACTGGCAAGCTTCCTACAATTGAGCTTGAGCTTGGTTTTGGACACTGAAAATTTCACCGTCATTTCATATGCAATTTAATCTTTCGCAAAGTTAGAAAAAAAAAGAAAATCTGTGTCCAATAGAGCAAAGGAAATGGGTTTACCATCCTGATAGTTGATATCAGAGGCCATGCTTGCTTTCCCGTGGAGCAATTTTCCACTGATAGCTTCAATAATCAAAAGCTTCCCTGAGGAGACGCTGCATCCACGGGCCTGTGATGGCAGAAAAATGAGCAGAGTTAATAACCCTAGCGAAACCCATGCATGACGTACGTACAATGTGCCCTTTCTCTGTCACTGTCATCTTTCTGTATCGTCCTTGGCAACAAAAACAACAAGAGAACTTGAAACATGCAAAACAGGGAGGCAATCACCATCTGTTATGTTTGACACTTTAATATAGCAGTGAGCATCTCGCACAGCAGCTCTAATGTACTGCAGCACGGAAACAATTAAGAGCAGTACGAGATTTAGCGCAAGCTTTTAAAACTTGTCAAATGCCTTTTTTGCTATATTTTTGTTTTTGGCAGGCTTTTTTATAAATATATATATATAAATAAATAAATGCAGTCAGTCATTTTAGCAGCACAACAACATTTGTAGACACACTTGTGGGTTTTTTTATACAATTTGAACAACCTTTCCTGGATTAAGTTTGGACTGGTGAGCTCAGCGCATATCGTAATGCACATATGTATTAACTTTTTTTTGTTCACTGCTTTGAAACCATGACTTTTTAAAACCGCGGTAAAACTTGAAACAAGTTATCATCTCATACCTACCTCTAACCCTGAAGATTTTAACCCCTAGTACTATTGAAATTAGAACACGACAATGTTTGACTGAAAAATACACACAGTACAAACACACACATAAATTCACATTATTATTTTAAAAGTATTATTAAGTGGAAGCTAGGCTAAGAAGGGAAGTAGATATTTGTGAGCAGCAGTATGGCTTCATGCTCAGGAAGAGCACTACTGATGCAATTTTTGCTCTGAGAATGTTAATGGAGAAGTACAGAGATGGTCACAAGGAGCTGCACTGCGTCTTTGTGGATTTATTAAAAGGGTATGGCAGGGTGCAAAGAGAGGAGCTATGGTCCTGTATGAGGATGTCAGGAGTGGCAGAGAAGTACACCAGAGTAGTTCAGGATATGTATGAGAGCAGTATGACAGCAGTGAGATGTGCTGTAGGTCAGAAAGAGGAGTTCAACGTGGGGGTGGGGCTGTAGACTGCAGCAGTGAGGAAGAGACAAGAGGCAGAGATGGAAGTAGCTGAGATGAGGATGCCAGGCAAGAGGTGAAGAGGAAGGCCAAAGACGAGATATATGGATGTGCTGAAAGAGGACATGAAGTTAGTTGGTGCAAGAGTAGAGGATACTGAGGACAGAGTTAGGTGAAGCGGATGGTCGCTAATGCACCCGACCGCCAGCTAAGGAACGATCCCGAGATTTTAAAAGTTTTATTTCAATAATAAAAGTGTTGGCATTCTTAGTATTAGCCTTAATCTATACATTGTAGAAGTTTAACTTTTACTATGGAATCACTGAAAAAAAAAACTTTTTGCACCAACCACTCATTTGTTTTGGCCATGTTAGAAAAAATGTGTATGTAATGAATTTCTCCTCTTATATACTTTTACTTAAAATATAAAAATACTTTTGATGCTAAAGCAAATGACGTACTACTACAACATTTTTCCTTGAATAAACTTTAGATAGTTAACAAACCAACGGGAACCATTATTCACCTGAATAATGACTCACCTGACTTCAGGGCGTCGTCGGCCAGTAAGTGGTGCATAGTAATCTCAAACTGATTTTATTTATCTTTGGAAACAAGAACTTTTTAAAAAAGCAAATGTATCACCACACTTTAAGGTGTACAGCTGGAATCCACTGACATCGCTGTCATTCAATTATTATATTTTTGCAATAGACCAGCTGTAGCAGCTGTTTACTTTATAAAAGCTCAAACAGATCCTGGGACCTCAGGGTGTCTGTTAACAGCCTCTCATTTGAGAGAACAAAGCGAAACTAAAAGAAGAAAATGTACTCAAAATAACACACATCAAAATATCATTTCGTCATTGTTTAATATAATTATTAGACCTTTTTGTTTTTATTTTATCTAATTTCTGACAAACATGAAAAAGAAACTTAAACCTCTAAGCAATTTAATAGTTTAAATAAATCCAATTAACACTCTTGATATCCATCAAGTATTTTGAAGCATTTGACAAAATATATTAATAACTAGCAACAACCTATTATAGGGCAATAAATATTAACTGCTAAAGGAATGCAGAAACATAGTTGAAGTGAACACGTCTAACTTACAATTCAGAAATAATTGAAGTCCTTTGGGAGGGAGACAGTTGTTTCTTTTAAAACTATTACATCTTACAATAAATGTACATATACGAGTCACCAAACGTGTATCGTAGAGGACTGACGCTCTATTATTGAGGTGCTTGCGCATTAGATACTGAAGATTATTCCTAGAAATAACGCTTTACTGAGAGTCTCCCTGTGTCGACTGTCACTTTATAACACGTTAACTCCATGAGCTCAAGCTACAAAGTTGAAAGACCCTACTCACCGGGAGCAGAGGGAAAAGATAGAACCCAAGTGATGGAAGCAGAGTTCACATCTGAGGCCGGGTGTTTGTGCCGCGCAAGTGTTTGCCTGGCACGCCACAGCGTTCAGTCTGCGGCGTCCCTCACTGCGGTCACGTGATCACCGCGCGCTATAGGTCAGCTGACTTTCACCTCAGCCACTTCCGCTGACGCTTTCTACGAAAACAACCAGTTTAACTTTACGATTTTCACCACAGCCTTAGTTGCAAGCTCCACAACATTAAAACTTGGGGAATTAGGACGGAATAGATAATAACAACAGAATAGAATGATTCCAAACGTGTATTGCCTGGACAGTCCTTTAATTTAGTAAGGGACTGTGTAAAAATATTTACCGCGACGTAGAAATGTATGTTTCTAAACGTCAAACACTTCCACAGCATCTGAAGTATCCCATCTTGTAGGTTGTTCCAAACATCTTTAAGAACTAACCACATATTTTCTGTAGATGCAGCTTTCTCACATCCTTCTGTCTCTGCATGACACCAAGGCTCTGTATGGGCCATATAATATTACTTCCAGTACATTCTTACACTGAAGAAAGTTCCTGATGATGTGCTTGCATACTTTAGAGCAGGGGTTTCAAGCTCAGTTCCTGAAGAGTCACAGCCCTGCACAGTTTAGCCCCAACCTCAACTAAACCCACCTGATGCAGTATGTTAAGTCCTTCAGGCTGTTTGTAAGCTTCATGTGTGGGACTGTGCAGGGCTGCGGCCCTCCAGGAACCGTGTTTATTGGCCTGCTGCAAAATAAATTTGTGTACAGACAGATATCTTAGTGGGTCTTGTTTCTGCTGCAAAGATTCCTTGTCTAAACCCTTGATCTACAATCCTCAATGTTACTAGTTCCTTTGAGCTTCTTCAAAAGAGCTTGAACATCACATCTTGAAATCACAGTTTGCTTTGAAATCTTTGTTTTGGAGAGAGTTGAGAGACCTTGTTGATGTACTACTATAAGTACCTTGTAATTTCTTGCTTTACTCAATCTTGTCATGCCAAGAAATTGCCTTTCTCAAACTCACCTTGGTTGAGCTTGGAGTTTAGCTGTTCCTCACTCACTGTTTACCCTCCTGCACATCTATGTCTCTTTCAGTGCATGACAGTGTTTCAGCCTAGATGTGAAATTGATGATCATTAGCAGCTGTTTAGTATAATTGGAGCATCATAAATCTCTATAGAAAGAATTGCATTGACTTGATTTAAGATCATTTGTAGCAATGCAAAAGCGGAAGCTCCCATCTACGTGGGAGGAACTTTGACCGACAATATTGCATCACATGATGCAACTTGAGCCACCTTGACAAGGTCAGGTCAGTGAGCTTTTTGATGACTCAATTTGAGGCAAATTTCGGAAGTCTGTATTGCTTTAAAGTACATTCGAGAGAACCCTGTTATAATTTAGATAAGTTATACTGTATAGTGAATTGTTTACTTTTTAAATGATGTTTTGGAGCCAGGCTTATGACGGCGCATCCTTGCGCAGTGACATTCTGCGTTATTCAGTAGTAGCATGACTGCCCAGTTACTGGGCAAGTGTATGTGGAAGAATTTTTGTACCACCAAATATAGATTTTTCTTTTGTTCACTCAGTTCCCATTTTGTACATGTACAAAAATGTTTTGTTTTTTTTCTGAAACACACATTTTGCACAGCGCTGTATATGTTGGGACCACTTTGATGTGACAAAGCTAATGTCAAAAGCTTGCCACAGGTCCAGGACCGATATTCTTTATCACCTTTGATACAAAATATATTTGACAGGCACAACACTTATTATTTTTATTATTTTTTTTACAATTTGTTACGTGCATGGTTGATGAACTGTAAAAGAGAACACGTGACTGGGGGCTTTAAGTTAGTTCACGCTTCGTCTGAAAATCGTAGTTTAGCGAGGAGCCCTAAACACTAGACGCGTCATCAGCTGACTGTTCAGGAGCAACAGAGAGAAGCTGCAGCACTTCGAAGAAGCTGGATATCTGAGTTTCCAGACAATCAGGTCGATAATGACGGTACTTTCGCTTTTAATCTTACATTGAGCTTATAAACAAATCTTTTTTTATTTTGAAAATTCGTTTCAGAGGATAGTTGCTTTGATTGATTCAAGATGCATTCACTGTGACGTTTGCATGTTATGATTTCTCCAAATCCTGAATCAAAGATGTTTTGCTCCTCCTTCACAGACTCACGAGTTCTTTGTTGACATGACATGTGAAGGATGTTCTGGTGCAGTCACCCGAGTGCTTAAAAAACTGGGTACGTGTTCCGAACTTAAAACAAATCCAGATGTAGTTTTATTGCTGTGTGATATTTTATTCAAAGCTTGTGTTAGGTGAAAGTTAAAATACATTACAAATCACTGCATATCTTTCTTTCTGTCACACCAGGCATGTTTTGTCATCTGTGGACATGGTTCATAGTTCATTTTTGTTTCCCAACAGATGTCAAGTTTGACATTGATCTTCCCAACAAGAAAGTCTTCATTGAATCAGACAAAGACACTGATGTCCTTTTGGAAACTCTGAAAAAGACCGGCAAAACAGTTTCTTACATTGGTCTGAAATGAAATGCCACTTAAACTAAATGGTGAGAAACACGTGTTTTACATAATTGTGAGGTTTGGAGAGGTACTATTGATTAAATTGAACACACCCAAAAACGAATGGTTACCGAACAACAAAGGCTGACATGCTCTATCCAGTGAAACCAGTTTTACATTTGTACAAATATTAAAATTGCTTTGAAAAGTACAATAAAACCTCATATCGTGGCCTCATCCTTCATTGCTGGCCAGTGTTCAGTCTGAACTTAATATGATAGTGCGAAACTCATTCGGTTAGATATGTGAACTGTAATCCCATTGGTGTCCATGGTTTTCAATTGAGGCGCATTGTTGAAGAAAACTTTGGACTGAAAATTCGGTGTGTAAATTCACATTTTTACCCAATCAAGTGGACTCAGATCTGCATCATGCTGAACTTTATGAAGGACACACCACCTCTTTTGGAATCTAATAAAAATCATACAATCCACTAGAGAGAAGCAGTAGGATTTGGTTTCTAAAAGACTTTAGACTTTACTCATGATTTTCTTTGCAATATGTTTAAACATTGAGTGATTGTGTTTGGGATTAGATTTCAGTATTGCAGTCAAGCATCTAATCCCATAATTTTGTATCTCCATGGGAGTGAGCACCTGGTGTGGTGTTTCCTCTTCTGGATGGAAGCCGTGAATTTATGTAACTTTTTATTTTCCCATTGGCCAGTTTGCATTAATTACATCAGGACAGGAGGGTTTAAAAGAAAAGGGGGAGTGAAAGAGAGATGTAGGTGAGTGGGAAGAATATATACCTGAACATACCATATCAGCTTGTTACAGTTGTGTAATTCACACCTAGGCCTTCACTGCTGCTCCATCTGAATCAATTCAATCCTAACATGTTGCTCTCAGCAATGAGAGAAAGAAGCTCCACATAGTTTCTTGGATCCAGCGCTTTCATCGTGCCCCCGAAATGAAAGTTCCAGCTTGCCCCAAAATATGACATAGTCTATCAGTCTTTTTAAGATTTCCCTATTTTTCTTCACATTTTCTTTTTTTGCAGATCCATTTCCCTGCACACTGGCTCGCTCAGCTGTAGATTCAATCTGGTTTCCCCCAAAGTTTTAGAAAGCACTCTTTGCTTGGTCAGGCAAATCAAATTTACAAAACCTGTGTGGCTCCAAACACCATGTTTATCTGTAGCAAACAAACACTCCTAGCAATACAATTGGCAACATTCTTTAGAGCCTGTGAACCAGGAGTACCGCTCGTAGTTAGTGGACTGAAAGTGGCGGACA
Organism: Danionella cerebrum; assembly: GCA_007224835.1. NCBI lineage: Eukaryota > Metazoa > Chordata > Actinopteri > Cypriniformes > Danionidae > Danionella > Danionella cerebrum. Next base: position 24,692 of record SRMA01000891.1, read on the forward strand.
AATCTTTTTCTCGATTGTTACAGGCTTGCTAGCTTTGGAGTTACCCGACCTTGCGTAACAATATCCAGCTTTAAAAGTCTGTCTTGAAAATGGCTTTGACAGTAAATCTGCAACCAAATCCAATTCTTCTCCTACTTCAGCCATCGTGGGTTGACAAAACCGATATTAAATCAATACAACAATATCTTTGTGCAGCGCGCTACAGATGAAGTTTGCTGGTTAATTATACATGTCAGCATATCCAATCAAAGCATATGAATCCGCTGACCTTACCTTACGCCTGATAGAAGGCTTTGGTGTATATATCTTGCTCTTCTCAATGCAATTTATTTAGAATTTTTTTTGTTTTAAAGCTAAAAAAAAAGCCAAATTTCTGTCATACCTTGTTTCCATAGTCTTCTATAATGAGTTATGATTAAAATCTTTAATAATAGTTCAGGTTTGGAACTTCAGGCAATGAACAAGCCATAAGATGTCTCTAGTGTTTTCAATTTCAAGACAAAAAAAAAAAATATATATATATATATATATATATATATACATACATACATACACACATGCACACACACACATACTTTTTTTTTCTTCCTGTACAAATTAACCCTTTTAGCTTTCACTATTAATCTCCCAGCTCTAGATTTACTCTTCTATTCTGTAATATTTCTGGACATATTTGCAGTAAGCTTCCCATATTTTTCCACCTCTGTACCTTGGTGATCATTTTGCAGGTCTGAATTTTAATGTGTTGCATTGCATATGTTTTGTCAGAATCTTGTTGATTTGAAGATGAAGAAAAGTGACTCCTTCGTGGATTCGGAACTTCACTTCTGCTAAATGATTTCTCATCTGCAGGACCACTGAAGGAAGTTCAGAGGAACACAATGACTCTTTGGAGAAAGAGTAAAACTGCCATTTTAACATTTTCTATTTTAAATCAATTTCCTGGCAACACTGTCTATTGGAACTTAATTGCAACTGAATGTTAAAATAAAGACTCCATGTTTACTAAGAGAGCATGACTCTGTACACCACTGTTACCAGCTTGTGTGAGCATTTGTTTTATTTTCACACTTTACAATCCAAGCCATCTTTTTTAGGACTGGTTTCACTGATTTAGATCCATTCTTTTACGGAAAATATCGATTCATGCATTTCCCAGATCAATCCTTAATGTTTTCTACGGACTTGTGTTTTCTTAACTTGGTGAAATTTAAGAACTTGTTGGAAAATTTCCCATATTATCCCTCCAATTTGTCTCCGGTGGAACCCAAATTAACAGTTATTGAACACAGAAAGAATAAAAATAAATTAGATATGTCAGATCTGTGGAATGCCATATGAGAACAACAGAAGAAGAATTCCGGATTTCCTCACAATAGCAACTCCTGACTTTTGAGAAAATCCTCTGTTAGCCCTTGATCCTCAACAGCCTATGAGAAAGGAGTAAGGGGTAAGGTTGGAAAGGTTGGTACTGTTTTACATATTCATGAGTTTCATAAGAAACCTGAGGAGGGATCTTAAGGACAAGAGTCCTAGAGAGTTTACTTTTTTGTAGTTTGCTTTTAATGTTTCTACAGTGATTGCTTTGTCTTGGAAGAGCTAAGGCCTACAGATAATGGTGTCCTCAAAATTCCAGTCTCAAAACCTCTTTTTAATAAATAGATTCATGCGATACCAGTATCGAAAATGCTGCCGATACCACAAAAAAAAAAAACCTGGCATCGGTTTCGGCGAGTATCTAAGTCCATGTACCGATCCGATACCATTTTCATAAACATAATCTAGTTATGCCCGCTAACTTTGCTTATCGCTGCAAAGCGGAAATCAATTCTACTTCGTGGCGCTGCTCAGAATGTAAACACAGGAAGTTGTGTCGTGTTGCCACAAGCAACCAAGGAGAAGGACAAGCCGCGCCTGACGCAACAAACATTGGAAGCTTCATTCAAACAAAGAGAAAAGTTTACACAAGACATCCAACGAGGAATAAAGATAACCACAGGATTATCGAGTTTATTGTACTGGATGACCAGCCACTGTCAGTGGTGGAAAACGTGGGCTTTCGCCGCTTAATTAACATTTGGAGCCCCGGTACAGTTTGCCTGGTCGCAAATATATCTCCGAAACAGCGCTCCCTAAGCTTTATGAGACAGTGCGTGAACACATTTCATGTAAACTAAAGGACGTGCGAACTATCAGCTTCACTACTGACATCTGGAGCTGGACACAGTGACGCCGTCACCTTTTACTCTTCAAAGTGCAGTGCTGCAGGCTAACGAGTTTCGCGGCTCGCACACGTCCATAGCTGAATCAATCGAGGGTATGCTTGTGAAGAGAAATATTTCTAAATCCCGTGTTCATGGTATTTTGCACGACAACGCAAGCAACATGAAAAAAGTCATGAAAAAACAGATTAGCTCCTCCACCTCGTCTGTAGCTGAAGTGATCCCCTCAGTTACAGTTCTAAAACGGCACCTTGCTCGGGAGAGCCAGGAGGACACTGGTATAAAAACAATGAAAAACACTCTTCTTGAGGCCGTCAAGAAACGATTCGCAAGGAAGAGCCCTTGTATGCAGTTGCAACTCTCTTGTATCCACATTTCAAAGATAGGTGTGTCTTATTAATTTTTTTTCATGTCCATATTGATTATTGTCATTGCCATATTGAGTATATCTGAAGCACAGCATAAAATAATTTATTTTAAATTATAAAATGTCAATTAATACAGGGCTAGTAGTATCTACAGCTGTATATACAGATACACACCCAGGTATCGGATCGGTACTCGGTATCGGCCGATACCCTGAGCCAAAAGAATCGGGATCGGTATCGGGAGGAGAAAAATGGTATCGGAACATCTCTACTTCTTAGCCTAGCTTCCACTGCTGTCTCTACTAGACACTTCCACACCTCCACAGGTATGTTATCTGGACCAACAGCCTTTTCAACTTACACCTTAATCAATATTCACATCTTTCCCTCTCATTCTCCTCAGTCATCAACTCCTCAAAATACTCCTTCCATCTTCTCAGCACACTCTCCTCACTTGTTAGCACCTTTCCATCTCTATCTTTAATCACCCACATCTGTTGCACATCCTTCCCATCTCTGTCTCGCTAAACTGTACAATTCCTTCTCACCTTCCCTCGTGTCTAACCTGGCATACAACTCATCATATGCTTTCTGTTTGGCCTTTGCCACCTCCCTCTTCACTCTGCGCTGCAATTCATTGTAGTCCTGTCTACTTTCTTCAGTCCTTTCGATGTCCCACTTCTTTTTAGCTAGCCTCTTCTTCTGGATGATGTGCTGTACTTCCTCATTCCACCACCATGTTTCCTTATCTTCTTTCCAGCTGACCCACCTAGCATATTCCTAACTGTCTCCCTGATCACTTCTGCTGAATTTTCCTAGTTATCTGGAAGCTCTTCCTGGCCACCCAAAGCCTGTCTCAGCTTCTGTCTGAATTCCTTACAATCTTCTTCCTTTTTCAACTTCCACCACTTGGTCTTCTTTTCAATCTTTCCTCCTCTCTTCTTCCTGACCACCAGAAACATCCTACACATCACCATCCGATGCTGTCTGGCTACACTCTCTCCTACCACTACATTACAGTCTCTGATCTCTCTCAGATTGGCTCGTCCTCATACGATGTAGTCTACCTGCGTACTCCTACCTCCACTCTTGTAGGTAACTCTATGTTCCTCCCTTTTCTGGAAATAAGTATTAACTGCATCCATTTCCATCCACTTGGCAAAGACCACCACCATCTGTCCTTCTAGGTTCCTTTCCTTTACACCGAACCTGCCCATCACCTCCTCATCACCTCTGTTGCCCTCGCCCACATGCCCGTTGAAATCTGCTCCCACTACTACTCTCTCCCCTCTCGGAACACTCTCAATCATCTCATCCAACTCACTCCAAAATCTCTCCTTCTCTTCCAACTTACAGCCTACTTGTGGAGCATAACCACTCACTACATTCAACATCACCCCTTCAATTTCTATCTTCAAACTGATCACCCTGTCTGACTCTTTTCACCTCTAAAACATTCCTCACAAACTCCTCCTTCAGGATCACTCCTACCCCATTTCTCTTCCTATCCACACCATAGTAAAACAGTTTGTATCCCCCTCCAATACTGCAAGCTTTTTTGTTTAACAGCTCCCTGTGAGCAGCCAACAACACAATAAACCGCTCCACATCCATGATTTTTTTCGACGTGTTCTTTGATTTCTTCTCTGTCGTCGTCTTCTTTACTGTTTCCTGTGTACCACAAACGCCATCTTCAGGCAGGGAGCATTAATATTTCCTCGTCCCAAACAAAGACAACCCTGCTGAGAAGCCATCCGAAGATTTGTGCAAAACTCAATTCAGATTGGTGTGTAGCTATTCGGATCGGTACATTGAGGCCTTAACATTTTATTAAAGTATTGTGGAATCTAACCCTTATGTGGTGTTGTGGGTATTTTCACTTGAGTGTGATTTTGAATCTAAATTTGGCCACAAATTTCAGCAAATTGAATGATTTTTTTTTTAACACATATGTTGGCCAAATGTTTTGAAGTCACTCTAATTCTTTTGATTATTTTAATAAAGGGGGAATGTTCATATGCTCAACAAGGGGACCTCAGCGGCCGAGGAGACCAAACGATTCTGAAGGGTCTTTCCTGTACCTAGAGGTTAAAGCACAAAAATAATACAACTATGATTGTGTTCATTCGTTTCTTAAGGTTGGAGCATCCCACTGGTTTAACATCCTTTTTTTGCTGAAACAGAAAAAAAGTGTACAAGCAAAAGAAATGTACAAGATTCAGTAAAAGCTGCAAGCAGCAATTAAAGGGCTCTCATACCTCTGGCTGCATCGACCCTCAGTGGCTACCTTTGTCTTTTTTTTTAGTAAATGTAGTTCAGTGAGAAATGTTAAAACCACCAGGTGGCGCTGTAACTTGTAACAAATGTAAAGATTGATGAAAGAAGTAATTTCAATGTTAAATGCTGTATTTCCTCTGGCCACGTGGTGGCACTATATCTGTATAATATTGTAGTTTGCTATACAGAAGTGTTCAGGCCTGGTCCCCCAACACCCATGGTAAGCTATACAATGATCGCATCACAAAGTTATTAACAACTTCCTTTTTATGGCTCAAAGAATTTAGTTGACTGCCGTACACACAAAGTTCAAATAATTCCAAAAAAGGTTTGCAAAAATTGCCATCCGATATGCCTTAAGATAACACTGATGGAGTTTGGAGATGAACAGATAAAATCTCTAAAATGATTTTGTTAAAGTATGGCATAAGCAAATGTGAAAATTTTTTGAGGTTTTTGCAAAATCCAGACTATATTTACGTCTTGATACATTACACATGTGGGGCAAATTTCATTAGCATACGACTAACCATAAGCTGAAGTATGTTAGATGGAGAGATAGGGGTATTTTTCAACTCTCACTTTTTGAACCCAAATCAGATTCACCGGTTCTGACATGTGTGCGATATTTAGTGACTTTTAGAGTGCGTTTAGACTCTCAAAAAGCTATTAAACTGTAATATTGCTAAAGTATTCTACAAATCTTCACTTTTTTGGGTTCATGGGGGTCTGCTGTTGCCTATCTCCAGCGTACATAGGGCGAGAAGCAGAGGTACACCTAATTTAGGTTAACCCTCAATTAACCTAACTGAATGTCCTTAGGATTGTGGGGGAAACTGGAGTACCTGGAGGAAACCCTCGCAAGCACAGTGAGAAAATGCAAACTCCTTCCAGGAAGGTCACTGGTGATCCTCAAACCGACAACCTTTTAACTGGAAGGCCACAGTGCTACCCACTGTGCCACAGTGCCGCCCCTTAAATTATTTAATTTTTCATTTTGGGAAAAAAAGAGAATCTGGATAAGCACAAGAAAGCTGAGTGTGTAAAAGTTTCAAAAAGATGCAAGGGAGCGTTATACTGACAATTAGGCATCACTTAGCCATCAAGATCCCTATGAGGGAAAAAGTTGGAGCACAGATCTCACAAATCTGCCTCCAAAACAAACCTGGACATTGTGACATCATGTTTAGTGTATACACATCAGAATAATGTGAAAATGTCATATCGCTTGAAGCCCTTGGACATTTCACCAACGGCTGGGTACAGGATTTGTTTTCATTTTGACCAACGGACTGCAACAGCACTGTATACATTCCAAGGTATTGTATTCTTACAGTTATACCTCTGGAAAATAAGTTTTTCCTACTGTAAACAAAGTATTATTTTGTTTCTGTGTGTTACACTTGGCTTTAGTTCATTTAAAAGCAGCTATTGGTTGAAATAGTAATCATTTTATGACTGCAGAATGTTATTAATTTTTTGTTATTCTACACATTTAATTTGTTGGATAATAAGTAAAAAAAAGTAGCTGACCACGACTTTTAAGATGTTGCTTTACATTACAGATGGCCACAGTACCCACAATGCACTTCGGTTTTTGGTCGTACAACATCACGTCAATGACCAATGATTATGCATGATCTTTGAAGATGAAAAAAATTATTATATAATAAAATTATTAAAGTTTTTTGCAACTCTGATGTGAACCATCTCCTCGTCCAGGTTCAGATCGATGCTTCTCTGTTAAAAGTGTTTTCATTATTGTCAGCTGGTTCATTCAGCTTTTGTTGGTGGTGGTTGGGTGGTACTTTATTCTTTTAAACCCCCAGAGGTTTAGTGATATCATGAAATTGTCCATTAAATGTTCTGGGTTGCTGGGATCATCTCCCATTTAATCTCTGACTATTTAAACCCTTTCGTTCTGTGTGAGTCGTCTCATAGAGCTGATCACCTCTGAAACAAACTGCTTGCCGTTACCCAGATGCTCTTCTCTCAGAGCTTCTTTCTGAAAGAGAATATACTTCTCTCCTTTTGAAGATGAGCTCAAAAAATATGTTCTTGATCCATATTTGAGTTACAAACTTTTGATTCAGAGTTTAATGGATTTGTTAAATTTGCAGTGTTACCAGAACCAGATTTCATTGTTTTATTCATTTTAATACAGAAATCCCAAGTGTGTGAGAGTTATATGTTGTCCACATTTGTGAAATGGTTTAAATTGATTATGTTTTCAGGTTTGCTTCCTGGCTGTGTTCAGAACACCAGAAGGGGGCAATGTGATTCTTTGAGTTAAACAAACCATTTGATCAGATTCTGCATGTTCCTTCAGAGCTAAGGAGCATGGAGTGATGTGTTTTACATCCACAAAGTCTAAGTTAAGACAAAAGAAGTGTTTGGCATTTTGAGCTGATTATATTAGATTCTGAGGTGCTCTTTAGATGGAGGGACGTGTGCAGGTTCAGTTATAATCCTCACACAGGAGACTAGAGCAGACTCATACACACTCAATCACAGTTTTCTTTCTTTTTACATTAGTTCATTTTTTTTAGATTCACTGGGTTTTTTCTAGATTTAACTGCATTAAATTCTCAAGCAGAACAAAAGGAGCATGAAGGGTGTTTGTCCAGCCGAGCTCCAGAGGAGAAACTAGAGATGAATACTAATACTGAACATCTAATAAACATATAAGGTACGCCCTCATCATTGTAGTCATAGGACATCTCTCTCTCTCTCTCTCTCTCTCTCTCTCTCTCTCTCTCTCTCTCTCCCCCCTTTTTACATACGCTTTTAACAATTTTGTTGTGCAGCATTGTTTTCTTTTAATGATCCACTGAATACAGTAAATTATTAATTAAAATGCAGTAAATAAAATAAAATCTATCGATGTAATTAACAATCACTTACAGTGGTGCTCATAAGTTTACATGCCCTGAAAAATTATCACATTTTTATTTATTTATTTTTCTACATATATTGTGACAAGGCCTCTGAGCGCTCATCAGCGTCACCCGGGAAACAAAAGCGAAACACCTGCACTTCCTCATTACCGGTCGTTCCTTCACGATCAGCAGCCATCTTAAAAAGCCACTGAAAGGCACACCAGTAGGAGGAGCCACTCTGATGCAACCAGACGCTAATCACTTGTTCTCTACTTTCCCTCAGATAGCAGTGTGTGTTGGAACGGCCTTCGTGACGTCACCCTCAGCCTACAGAAGAGGAAGCACAGCCAGAGACACTTCTCACCCGTATTATTTCACTCTTCTGTTAATAAAACCACCCTCCAGGGATTTTTCACCACAAACCTGGTTCTGAAATTCTTTACCCCGCCACAATATATAATTTTTTTTTTTTTTTTCGAAAATATGAATGAATAACAAACATTCTTGTCACACAACTTGTCAAACATACCCTGGTGATTTTGGCCTGTAACATACACAAAAACTGACAAAAAGTGTTTGATTGGCTGGTAAAGGTAACCATCCCCTCCTGCCGCCTGTTTGCTTGTGAACAATGTTTATACAGAAAAGGTTTCTGAGTTTCTGGCTCCTGAAAAACCCTTGCCTTTTCTTCCAGTGATGCACTGACATTTATGAGTTCAGAGTGATAGGAAAAGCAAAAGAGCCGTCGGAGGATCTACTTTCTGCTACAACTGCTGAATTGAAGGGATGCAAAAAAAAAACCACTCAAATAACTTCAGCTGAAATACAGGGGCCTGCGAAAAAATATGGTGTGGCTGTTTCAAGGAGCACATAAAGAAGACACTTGAAGAAAATGGGTTGCATGGTCAAGTTGCCAGAAACAATCCATTACTACAGAAATGCCACAAAGTACCCACTTACCAAATGCCAAACAACTCAGAGACAAGCTCCAAACTTCTGGAACAAAGCTATATTGAGCTATGAGACCAAAATAATCTTTTTGAACACAACCATAAACGCAACATTTGGAGAGGAGTCAACCATATGAATGGAACACCTTTCCCACTGTGAAACACGGAGGCGGGTCACTGATGTTTTGGGGATGTGTGAGCTCAAAAGGCACAGGTAACTTGGTCTGAATTTATGAAATATAAAATGCAGCATATTCACAAAGGATCTTGGAAGAAAATGGGGATTATTAGCCTGGAAGCTGCGCATGAGGCGTTACTGGACACCACAACACAAGGCCACATTCACTTTTCATTGGTTCCACCAGGTCAAAGTGAAGGTTCTGGAGTGGATCTCAGTCTCCTGACCTCAATATCATTGAAGCATTCTAGGGAGAACTCAAATGTGAAGTTCATGAAAGAATTTAGAAGAGCTAAAGACTTTTTGACAAGAATTGTTAGCTTTACCAAGAATAAAGAACCTCATGGACAAGTATCCCAAGAGACCTCAGGCTGTCATTGATGTTAAAGGGGGGAACATAAAATAATAAGAGCTGGAGTATGAAAACTTTTGATCAGGATTATTTGGAAAATGAATGTTTTATTATGATTTAAAAAGAGGAAACACTTTGTTTAAAAATAAATGTCTTCACCAAACCACTAACTATGAGTGGAAGAAATGCTTTGATTTACACATATATACAGTGTAAATCAAAGCAAATTATAAGTGAACAAACTGAACCGCAGGAACCTGTGTGGCTATATTAATTTACCTGCCAACCAATCAGAATTCAGTACTCAGATAGACAGATAAAGGCATAATAGATGTTAAGTAAAGGGATATTGGGAGTTAAAATATATTTTACCTGTTTCATTACTGCTGTCAAGACTCACTGCTGTTTCTTACCTTAAAAGTTTAAAAATAATTGGTTTGTAAATGATTGAGGATGTCTGCGATGGACTGGCGATCTGTCCAGGGTGTACCCTCGCCTCTCGCCCAATGTGTGCTGGAGATAGGCACCAGCAGACCCCCTGACCCCAAAAAGGGAATAAGGGAAAATGAATGAATGGTTGAGGATGTCCTTCAGAAACTATCCAGCCTAATCAGAATGCTGCTTTCTATTGTTACCACCACTTTAAATGATCACGAGCAACATGAAGATCACAGAGGAGAACTGCCATTCTCTAAAAATTTGCCTTTATTAACGTTATAACAAGAAAAACGTGTCAGCCTTTGAGATCTTTCCTGATGCATACTGAACATACTTTTACAAATAAATGGAAACATGTGAGGTGAGTGAAGAGTGCTCAAAATCCCAACAAGTAGTAGTTTTCCGTTTTATCGCATGTTTTGTATATATGTAGATGGTATAGCATACATTGATTTTGTAAAGATTTGGGAGTGAAAGCAATGACTGAAGTTGTGTCTTTGAGAACTTCTTCTTCTCTTCAGTTCTTTTCAACAAAACCTGCATTTTGTGAGGAAAAGCCTTTCGCAAGACGGTGTCAAATAAACTGTTTGTTTTTGGATTCCAAGTAACAGTAATATAGTGATGCAAACCTTTTTTTAATGGTAATCCAGGATAAACCTCATACTGTGATGACCGTTGGCACCACAACGGGTTCTGATTGGCAGAGAGTTGCGGTGACATCATCAATGCTCTGTTGAAGATGCTGCTATGTATGTTATATATAGTTTATTAGGTTGTTTTCTTCCTGTTGTATTCTAAAACAGGAACGACATTATTATGCCACAACTTTCAAGATTATTCCCCCAAGGATTATAATTAACCCTTACAAGTACCCTTAGAACCCTTTTTTTACTACTTTACATTTTGCATTAATAAATTACCTTTAAAACAGTTTTGATAGAAATCCCAGAATTATGACAAACATTTAGATACAGAAAACCCATAGTCTCTTCATTTCAGTCTTTTCCATTGCATTTAAGAGTGTACAGGCCCAAGGTCAGGCTGACCTAAGTGTAAGAGACTCGCTCACTCCCCACCACTCTGATTCTTGAGTCAGCATTTTTGCGGGTATTCCCCCCTGTAAAAGCAGAACTTTGTTCACACCCCCAGAATGTATAAATACCCTGAAGAAACGGACAATAAACTGTGACTGATTGATGCATGATCCCTGTGTCGTGTCTCTTTCCTTGTCACCCTGAGTTCTCAGAACTTTGTCTCTCGAGAGGGGAGAGCACAGAATCCCTCCTCCACACAGTTTTTGCGCCGTGCTTGATTTCATGTTTTTAGTACAACCTCTGCGTCTTTTTTTCCCTTTTTTATTGTTACATTGTACAATTTCAGGATTGTTGCTGAATTATTGTGTAAACAATTCTGAGCATGAAATTTGGTCATATTTTTACTGCTAAAATCTAAAATATTGAAAACAGTCCTCCCACAAAGCAAATACAGGATCAAACAGTATGAAAACGGTATAAAAAAAGACAGTTAAACTTCTCCTAAAGGTTAAGTACTGTTTCAAACAATTTTTGTACCATTGTGCTTTTTTGTGGCAGAACTTGAAAAAAAATAATTACCTGCAAATGAAGTGTCATAATTCTTCTAATAACTAATTCCTGTTTGAAACCTACAGATTATATTTGAAGTCAAAATTAAATGTCTAAGGGTTAATTACTGTTGAAACCGGCCCACTGGTGTTTGGCATGTACCCACACTACACCATGCAACGGTAGCCCATGACCTCACTGCAGTGCAGCAAGCGGGCGTCTCAATCATTTCAATATGTTTAAATAAACATCGAACCTTAGTTTACTTTATTGTTGGTTTATACACAGTCTGACTGAAAGAGGCAATAATGGAGACTGAATTTATTTTTTTAATATTGAATTACATTTGAAGCTAACATATAAGGAGCTCTGAATTAAAGCACTTAAGTCTTATTCTGCTGACTTAACTGTAATTTCAGGTGCAAGGAAAGTTGTTAAACTCCAAAAACCAAAGGCAGAACTAAAGGAAAATGTCACGGCGATTATTCTGAGGTGTTTTATAAACATGGGAGGATAAAGAAACAGCATAGCCACACATCTGTTTCCTCTCTGGACAGACCTAAAACAGTTTAAGTTAAAGAGGGAATGAAGAGACTGCTGCTTTCTATCATCAGTGATGGGCACTTGTTGTTTAAAAGCTGAAACATCTAAAGATACTGAAATAAAACACTTTTACAGAGCATTCATTCCCAGACTTGGACTGAAATGAAATTGTTTAGAGAGGGACAAAATCTATTTAAATCAAATTCTGCGTTCGGCAAAATAACATGCCTCCCCTCTATCCAATAAAAGCAAACCATTAAGTTTGTCTGCATCTACCTGTGCATCATACTTTTGCTTGTATATGATAAGCAACGATTTGGATTCATTTTTAATTTAATTAAAAAATCTTTATTTCAACCATCTCTACTGAAAATGGTGCACTGGCTTTAAACATTTTTTTTTTGTTTGTTTGTTTTTTTCAGCAAGGAATAATAACTGTCAGGGGTTTATGGCCTCAGGGCTTCACGTGAAGCAATAAATTGGTATCAATGGAAACCGAGGTGGAAACTCTGTAAGGCTGTGGTGGGGTGAACACAATCGACTGTTTGTTTTCTGCAATGGCTAGATTGAAAAGAGAAATGCAAAGAATGCTCAGCCTTTAAACCCTTGCGCTGTAACAAAAGACTGGAGCCTCTTTCAAATGAAAGTGTCCAAACTATCAGAATGTTAGTGACATCAAAGGAAAACTTGTTTACAGCTGGTTAAATACACTTGACTGCTGCTCTTCCATAATGGAAGTGAATTGGGAGAAGGCTTGGAAATGCCCAGGTGTCTAGAACTGAACCCAGGAAATGATGTGTATCAAGCATTTTTCAAAGTATCATGCATTAAGTTTGTGGTTTCCCTCATTTCCTCACGCACAGTCAGTCAGTTCTCAAAGGTAACCAGTGAAGAACTTAAGCACCAACTCACAAAGAGAGGCCACCACCTAGAGAAGTGTGCTGCCCCTGGAGCCAAGATCCTGCAAACAAAAGAAGAATCTATCAGACAAAATAAATGATGTAACAATGATTAAAAAGAAATAAAATAATGAAATAATAATCAACCGAAGCAATAAATTTACTAACTAAATTAAGTGCTAAAAAAGAATCAGAACAAAACATAAATAAACAACTCAAGTAAATTGTAGGAATCCCAAAATCGCTGAAATTATTTTTACATATCACAGCCTTCAAAAAAGTGTCAGTTTTAATCTCCCAGCAGCTCTCATGAGCACGTTCTCGCCGGGAAAATCCCAGGCGGCAGGGCTTGCAGGGGAAACACTCCCACACTTTACTCGTGGGGAACCGTCTGCTGACTGGGAGAGCACCTCCAGGGTCTGGAAAAAGTGTGTGAGAGCTGGACTCTTGCAGCGGCTTTCGTAGTGACTCTGTGCCAGTGATCGTGGTGGTTAAACACCGCAAACCTAAACATACTTCAGAGGAAGGAATAAATCAGTGCAGAGGGTACAACCTCTCGGGTCAGGGCGTTATAGTATGTTTGCCTGTCCAGCGGTCGCTTGAAGGACGCAGTTGCACAGTTAGAGTGACACCAACCAAGAGGCAGGTAAGCTCCTTTAATATACTTGAGGATCACGTGGATAGGCTAATTATTTAGGAGGAATCTTAATCATAGGACAATGTCTGTCCTACGGTTCTCACCCTGACTCTCCATGAGAGCTTCCTGCCTTCTTGGATCCCTATGCTCTCTTGTGTTTCTTTTGGGTTTTCCCATAATTCCGTCAGCTTCTGTTGGATACTCTGGTTTGCCTCATTCTTGCTACTCACCTCATCACTGACTTCGTTGGGTCTGTGGTTTCCAGCTACATCCGTTGTCTCTTTCAGAGTGACTGTGATAATGCACCACCATTATACATAAACTGTAGATCTGTGACTGAAACACATCGTTCATGGTTTTTATGGAACAAGTGTTACACTGAGCTGATCACACATTTAGAGCGATCTGATTGGTGGTTTGTAGAATACTCTAGCTGTAAAGGAAAGTGGGCTTAGCATCCACATGATTTGAATATGCATATTTACCTTCCTGATTTGTGTAATGTATTTAAAGTGATGCTGAGCTGTGCAAAGAACAAATATTGATTTGTTTAATGAGTTTATGCAGTGTCAATTGAGCTTTTTGTTCATTTTGAGAACACGCTGCTGACCATTTACCCTTTGGGTGAGTGAGTGTGTCCCAAAAGGGTTAGTATTCAAGGGGTGTATAAATAGGCTGCTAGAATATAGAGGGAAGTTCCAGCCATTGATGAGGGATCATGCTGATCTGCAGGTACTGAGAAAGGTATTCTGCTAAGGTATTGCCTCAAAAAGCTCAGCATAGTACAAAAATAAATAGCATTTTACACCGCAAGCTTCTGCCTCCGGATCTCTATCTCTCCTCTTTAGACCGCAACACCCACATTATGACAGACTCTATCAACACTGTCTGAGGCACGTCTTTCTTCTCTACTGTTGTTGAAACAGTGTTGGTAATGGTTAGTAATTATGTTCCTTCTCCCTCCTTCCAGCCACCATGACATTTAGACCGTTATTAACGTATGTACAATATGTAAAATTTGCAGTACAATCGTATGAAACCAATAAAGACGCTGCTGTATGTTTGATTAAAGTTCTGACAAGCTGCTGCTTTTTAACCATGATAATACTGTTTATTTTTTACAGTGCACGACAGGTTTTCAGTATCTTTGGTGTCCCTGTCATCTTTCACTGTGCACATCAAAAAATGTGCATGTACACTGTAAACATAAGTCAAGTGGGCTTGTAGATTTCATTTAAGTAAAAAAGTTCCCTTAACTAAATTATTTTCTTGTTTCTTTTCTTGTTTAACCGACCCACATATCTATCATTTACCAAAATTTTGGTTGCTAGGGTAAACTGTTTCATTGTTTGGTCTCTTATGTTGCTAGGGAGCTGTGAGTGATTTCATAAAAGTTGAATTTGTTACTAAGATTAACATGAACTTTTATGATGCATTCTCAGCGATTTCCCAGAATTAATTTTGTGATACCAGTCTGAAAAGATATAGTAACCCATGTCAGACCAGTTTGGATATTTTGCCAAGTCTTGGTGGCTGTGGCTCAAACAGTCTAGGAGGAGATACATTTAGAGTTTTTTGTCGAAAGCAAAAAACTATATGTTGGTTTTTTAGGTCAAAGTAAAAGAATCTGAATTAAACTTCCTCTGTAATGTTGCATTTGAAACAACAAACTTTTTTACTTTAGGCTAAAAACTGGAATATTGCATAAAATATTTGCGAATAAAGCATCAAGAGAGTCCAAGAGAATAAACTTTTCACTCCTGATAAACTGGCAGCAAATTTCAAAAGAAAAGTCGGAGTTGCTGCATTAGGCCTTTTTCGTATATAATATCTTACTCTCATCTTAGAACACTTAGAACACTTAGAACACAAGAGGTTTTTGGAGGTGGGAGACTGCTCTTTGGGAATGCAGCCGGTCAGTTCTGGGAGGAGATAATCCCGAACCACTTTGATGACAGACTTTGGCTAAGAAAATTTAGGAATGACTAAATCAACATTTCAGATGTTTTACCATGAAATCAGTCTGCTGGTTAGTCCATCAATGCCACCCAATCGCAAACCAGTTCAGAAAGAAAAACACACTGCCATTGCTTAATTCTGTAAATTTGGTTCCATTAAAGTTTATGCACATCTTCACAAAATTTATCCTGCTCAATTGTTCAAAAAGTATGCGTATCTTGTTATTTGCATCCAGGGTTTTTTAGAGAGATATTCCAAGATGCCAAAAAAAATCGCAGAAAGGAAATATATACAACCTACAAAAGACACCAAATTCATGGAATGACTGGAAAAAAGTGTGAACTGAAACCTCTGATGACTATTCAAATGTTTGTTTATTTCTGGAGTTATGAGATTGATCTTGAGACTGAATCAAATTTTAAAAAGTGCATTTGTCACTTTTGAAAGAGATGTTCTTAAGTGATGATGACACCCTGACCAAAAATAAAGTCATGTGTTCTATGCTATTGTTTTCAGTGGATCAAACTTGTGTTCAGTTATTCCCTCCGTGCTTCTGTTTGCAGGCTCTCTATTTATTTTTGTTCATTTGTTCGCTTGTGGATGGCCTGGAATCCTCAATGCTTTGGAGATTTTTCATTAAATTAAATTTATTTTTCAATTAAGATAAGATTTTTCAATTCAATCTTAATTTCTAATCTCAAACTTCTGGTGGAAACTTTTGCTATGTTTTGGGTTTCTTCTTCATAATAACAAATGAACTGTTACCAGAGTGTTGGCGTTTTTGAACTGGAGTCAAAGAACTCAGGGATACAAAAGGAAAGATGATTACGTGCTCAAACAGGCTTTCAGTCAAGCTCTAGATTTGAGCATTTTTCTCTCTGAGGCTTTTCCAAATAAGTTATTCAAAGATAAGGTCTGCAGGTAAATGGCTAACGAGGCACTGAATTCCTTTCTTTTGAAAAGCTCAAGCCTATAGGACGTGACTTGACGCCATGCAGGTCGAGACGTGTGTAATCGTGCAGGTGGATCAAAGTAGCATCCAGTGTAACAAAAGCCTGCAGACTTCTCAATCCAAACACTTCAAGATACATCACATCAGCATTTACAATGCAGTATTACCTTCTAGTGTAATGTACTACAGCTCCTGGAGTTAATTTAACACTTAGCACAATCTGTAAATGTACAGAAAATGCTGATTAAAAGAAATATCCTCTTTCTGCACGTCCTCTGGTTTCTCAACAACATCCAACTCTCAAGATCTCGCCTGCTCGTTTTCTGTGAAAATTCAACATAAAGTGCTTTAAAACCTATATCTTTAACCTTTCGTTTATTTGTGGTATTCTCAGGGACAAATCTCATTTTTTTCTTTTCAAAATATCTTAATTGTACGTTTTAACCAATAGAGTGAAATAAATCACTGCCCTCGCTGTATGCTTGAGAGAAATGTTGTGGCCCTCTCATTATTGCGTATGTGCTAATAGGCAAGGCAAGTTTATTCAGGAGTATCCAATTCTAAAAACCCAACGTCTCGCCACTCGCCCAATGAGAGCGGTTGTACGTTGTTACACTACTCTATCTGTGATGTGTCAGATGTGATGTGGCACAGTGAAGAGTGGTGGCGTTATCTACTTTAAACTAAAAAAAAAAGTTAATAATTACAAAAAAAAAACATTATTTCTCCATAAATTGTTTACACAGTTTTAATGGTTTCCGTTAGTTATTTCTATAGTGGAGTTGTTTTTTTTTTGTTGGCTCAATGATCCTCCAAATACACAAGGAGGAGCCATGTGATTGGCTGTTATGATTGACCACTACATTGAACTGAGCGGACTGACCACTGTCAGCCAGCGTAAAAAAGATCATTTATGCTTCCAACTGAGAAGTCGTTCTCAAATTCTTGATTATGCCACAAAATTAGTTAAAGTGTCTGAAAGGGGTGTGTATTTGTGGGAGATGGAGGCGAAGCTCTGAAACCATGAACCCACTGTCCATTTAGGGAAGTTGTGTGTGGTCTGTAACGCCTTCATTACATTGTTAAGGTGTTATTAGGTTCTCTTAAAATTTGGTTAATAAATCACTTTTGAATTGTAACGTAATTAGAGATTGCTCGTTTATGTATGTATGAGCACTTTCACATGGATTCCACATTAACTGAAATTGAATCACACACAGGAACAATCCTGCAAAAACAATAATGAAAAGTAAATAAAGTCCAAGTTGAAATAATAAACCTAAGCCTCCATAACTATCCTAACCGTCACGTCACGTTGCAGGCCTGAGCAGTGCTGGGGTGTGGTGAGGCTTGTTAGCCACTTCACTCTTCCCGCGTCAAACACGAAAAATACCTCTGACTTGCGGTCACACGTCCATCACAGTGCTGGAAGTCCAGGCTGTTAAATAATCCAAGGTGACGCAAATCTTCCCTTACTCTTGGTTTCGTGTGGGTTTCTTCCTCCCCGTGCAATCAAACGCTTCGGAAACACAGATGCATACCCCACAATCTACTGTCCACATTCTCCTTAAAGTTCAATTGTCCCCACCAAATATTTCACTCTCTCCCCTTCAGGATTTTCATTTGGTTATCTCTTTCCCGTTTCCTATCACTGCTCTTGGGAACATTATTATATTAAAAATTCTATTAAAAATACAACTAAGCATAATTTCCAACTGTCACGTGAAAAGTTATTACTTAATATAATATTAGTATTGAATATTAAATCGTACCTATCGAATAAAACAACAACAAATACGGAAAATAACACACTGGGTTACATATCATTCTTACTAAAGTGTATTACTAACAGTGAATGAATTGGTGTCTTCTGAGAGTTCTGGTCTCCAAACATCATCCAAAACACAAGGTCTGTGAGGTTGAGGATTGAAACTCAACCTCACACAAATGAGGAAAGTAGTGAGTCTGTGAGAGGCGAGAACAGTCAGGTGAAACTTTAGAGCACTCTATGAAAGTTGGTTATTTTGAACATTTCTTAATATATGGACCTGCAATCTTAATTGTAACAATCCAGAGAGATTAAAATAATACAACCAAGTAATTAAAACTAAAGTAAGACTTTTCAAGATCCTCTGCAATTGTAATTCTACACAATGAATATTCTAGCTGAGAAAAAAGTTAGGACACCCTCAAATTTTCCCAATGGCTCAAATCACACCAAAGTGTATCATACCAGGGGCACATGATCAGTAGATCAGAATTTTTAATGAGGTTTGCTCTGTTTCAACTTCAGGCATTTGATGAGTGTGCAGCAAATGAAAGTGAGCACCATGGCAAGAATAAAAGAACTCCCAGAGTCCTTTAGAAAAAAGAATTATAGCAGAGTATGAGCCTGGAAAGAGATTTAACAGTTCTCGAAAGATTTTAAAATCTGTCGTTCCACCATCCGGAAAAAAGTCTACCAATAGAAGGCTTTTAAAACAACTGGAGGTCTGGTCCTCCCAGTGGGTTCACCCCAATAGCATGCCAAAGGTATTCACCCCAATAAAAGAGGTCACCAAAACCCTCAAATATATTCAAGGGACCTTCAGCAGGCTCTGGCTACTGCTGATGTGAACATACTGCCTCTACAATTAGAAAGAGACTGCACAAGTTTAACTTCCATGAGGGTGTACAAGGAGGAAACCTTCGCTTTTTAAAAGAAAAATCAGGTCGTTTTCCAGAGAGAATGTTGACAAAGATCAGGATTTCTGGAATAATGTTATTTGGACAGATGAGTGCAAAGTTGAACACTTTGGAGACCAGAAAAGAGGACATGTTTGGAGTAAACCAAAGACAGTCTTCCAGGAAAAGAACCTCATACCAACTGTGAAGCATTGAGGTGGAGGTGTGATGTTTGGGGCTCCTTGCCGGCTCACCATCATAGAATCCATCATGAATTCTACTGTGTACCAGAGGGAACTCAAGGATCATCTGAGACCATCTGTCAGAAAGTTAAAGCTGAAGCAGAACTGGGCCGTGCAACAAGACAATGACACTAAATAGATAAAAGAAATCAACCAGAGACTAGCTTAACCAAAACCAATGTCAGCCTGGTAGATGTCTATGAGAAGAGTCTCACTGCAGTCATTTCAGCCACACTAGCTGTTAGGGGGCAGAGTGTGATAAGTTTTTCAAAATATACATTTTGCTGAATTACCGTATTTTTCGGCTCATAAGACGCACTTTTTCTTCCCCAAAACTGAGGGGGAAAAGTTGGTGCGTCTTATCGAGCGAATGCAGAGCGCCGTATGAGAGGCGTAAGAGCTCCGGAGCTAGGCCGAAGCCGTGGCCATATTTGTACAGCCGGCACTGCGCGCTGAGGTCATCGCCCATCTCTGCCATAGCGCGGTCATAACGAAAACAGGGGAAAAAACTACATTTCCCACAATGCCTTCGGCTTCCGCATCCATACTCACGAGCGAAACTACAGAGCTCAGCTGCCGTTTCTCACACATTGAACGTAAGACTCTCGCATTTGAGTGATCTCTCACGCCACACCTCCGATTTCTCACACTAAATTACATTTCAAGATGTGAAATGGGCGGAGCTAATAGTTTATCTGCGATGTTTCTTGAGCCTGATGTGACGCTTGTGCCGGATAGCCAGTGGAAAAAGAAGGAGCTTCAAGACGAGCACATCATCCCAAACTCAAACCTTTATTTTTAGCCTCCTTCAGCGTCACAAAATAAAAGTAAACAATATACAACAGGGTAGCGGTCCCAGGGGAAGAGCAGCGCACACACTCGTCTCTCCCTCTCCTCGCACACACTGAGGGTTTGGGGCGCAGCTCTTAAAGGACAACATACATACAAATACAATGTGGTACATAGACCTAGCAGTGGACGTTCCACTTACATTAAGGAGTAGTTACATTTATTTTGCATTAAATAATTATTAATTAATTATTAAATAATTATTATTTTACATCTGAGGGTGCCCAGATTCTTTTAAAGGTTTAAAGGGGGGCTCGACTAAAAAAGGGCAATGTTGCACTGGGACAGTGATGGTGATAACGAATGGTGGACTTTAGAATGATGAGTGGGGGCAAAGAAAAACATTACAGCCTTTTTTTTGTTACTTTTACTGTTTACTGTCTGTTCATGTTACATGTTTGGCTGTTAACTTTTACACAGTTGATATAAAATATTTTACAAAAGTATTTGGTTCAGAATCTTTTTCTAGATCTTCCTTATTTAAAATTGGGAGCGTCTTATGTGCCGGTGCGTCTTATCAGCCGAAAAATATGGTACTTTTTTTTTTCTTCAGTTTGAATTAAATGAAATCTCTTTAATCTCTTAGTGTTGTAAACATTGAGATTAAAATACCCGTACAACAAAAATACCCAAATTGCCAGAGTGTCTTAATTTGTTCACGAATTTTGTGTGCAGAAAACCACACTTGATAAACATAAGCTGGAGAATGACAAATATTGCATTTTGCTTTTTCAGCGGATGTACATCCATTTCCTTTATGCTTGTTTTAAGACCACAGGTTCCCCTTCAGTAGCATAGTGAAGTACAATACCCAGCAGCCCTGCCAGCTTCTGATGCCCATACTGCGGCCCTCACATGAAGTTAGACGCTTGAGAAACTGAATCACAGCGTGCTCACTGTTCTGCCTGCTTTGTTCCATCATTGGCATCAGTGAATCCAGGACCAGATGTTTTTCTTTTCTTCCAGCCCATTGTTTTTAGTTTTCTGACAGATCTCTCACTTAATCATCGATTTCACTCATAGATGTGTTTATGCTGTCAGTTATAAAGCGAGATTTCATCTAATCCTGTGCTGAGGAGGATTTGGAGCTTCACTGACGGTCGTTTACATAAACTACTCAGGCAACACTGAAAGCACAACAGATCAGGGAAACCACTTTTACAGTATTTAATGTCTTATATGAAACTATATTCAAATCATTAACTGATATGGATCTAAATCTGGTATATTTTAATGTGTAATACAGAATTGCTGATTTGCTCATCTCCTCACATTCAAGTTCAGCTGTGAATCCTGAAGATGTCAGCATGTCACTGGAGAGACAAATTCCCAACCATAATGTATTAAAATAAAATAAATGCATACAAATTATAATATCACACCCGTAATCACCCTGCGATTCACCAACAATCACCTGCTGATGGCAGATACTGCCTCACACACATTCTCTGATTAGAACTAATTAGCTATTCGAGGCAGGGGGGGATCTGAACGATCGATGAGGACCAGAATCCATTGTGGCCCACAAACATTTAACCATCCATTCATATTACATCACTTGGTCACTGCCGTTTCGCATGTCAACACCGTTCTTTGGTCAGGCTGAGTATTTACAAATACTCACATGCTTATGTTAAATGAGTAAGACTCAATACTGAGATTTAATGTATTGACCAGTTAACTGTAATGCCTTTCCTTCAAGCTTACACTTCTCTCAAAAATTATCAAACACTTTAGGCTTTAGCTCTCCATTAAGTATGGAAATAAATTGTAGTTGTTTGGAAGAAATGGTTAAAGGGGGATTATACAATCACTGGCCACTTAATTAGGTACACCCTGCTAGTAGCAGATTGGATACCCATTTTGCCTTTAGAATAGATTCGACAAGATACTGGAAACATTCCTCAGAGAGATATCGACATATCGACATGATAGCGTCACGCAGTCGCTGCAGATTTGTCGACTGCACATCAATTATGCAAATCTGCCGTTACACCACATCCCAAAGGTGCTCTACTGGATTGATTTCTGGTGACCGTAGGGGACCACTTGAGCACAGTGAACATATTGTCATGCTCAAGAAACCAGTCTGAGATGATTCACGCTTTATGTTGTGGTCATAAAGGAATGGACATGGTCAGAAGGAATACTCAGGGAGGCTGTGGAGGTGACACTGTAACCGTCAAGGCGTTCTGCTATTAAAATTATAAAAGATTTTAAAGATTTTTATAAAGATTTAGGAACCAGTGAAGACTTGAGAAGACTTTTTGTACAGGTTGGAGGTTTTGAACACAAAAATTCATTCAATAACATAAGCATTCAAAACACAAGTCACAGCACAGTGCTCTATTGTGAGGCCAAAAAGTGAGCTATACACCACCGCCATGATCCATGCTTTCATGTTGTTGATTCTGACCCTACCATCTGAATTTCGCAGGTTCATCAGACCAGCCAACATTTTTCAAATCTTCTATGGTCCAATTTTGCTGACTTTTTGGAGCAAATTTGTGAATTTTTGGAGCTTTTTCTTTAAACTCTAGAGATACCTGCAACCCTCCGAAATCATGCCGTGTTCAAAGTCACTTAAATCACCTTTCCTCCCCATTTTGATGCTCGTTTGAACTGCAGTAGATAGTTTTCACCATGTCTACATGCCTAAATGCATTGAGTTGCTGCCGTGTGATTGGCTGATCAAAAACTTGCATCAACAAGCAGTTTACTTAATAAAATGGCTTGTGAGTATTAGTGTTCAACGAGTAAATCAAATCATTACCGATTTGTTATATTAGTTATACAAACTCCATCAATAATCAGTGTGTGTATGCATAGACTGTGGCATGACAAAGAAGCAAGAAAAAAGTGCTAACACGACAGAGACTCCCGAAATATCAGGCACTGTGCAGTAATCAGCTTCCTCTATTCAGCAGTCGTTTCTATTACGAATTTCAAGAGAAGCTTATGAGAAGCTGGTCTGGTCCGTGTAAGCTAACCTACATTTTGTTTTAGATAAAGTCTGAAAGTAAACTTAGAGCAAACAATGTTTTGTGAAATCTCAGCGTAGTATCCTTGGACTCACATGAGGAATCTGTGGCTTATTTCCTGACTTGGAGCGATAGAGGCCGCTTTGCCATCATGCAGCAGACCTTGTCGGACACACTTCGCTTGAGCATAAGGCACAAAATCATCTATAATTGCTAACAGGGTATTTTCATTCCCCTCATTATCTCATCTTCAAGCACCCCTCCTTTAAAAACAATTAATTTTACTCTAGCTGCCTTTGCAAAAAGACTTTCTCAATCTTTTATTGTGTTTTTGCCTACCTGGCTTTGCTTTGGATGCTGTGTATGAGCCTACCCTGGTTCCATTTGTCTGGTTTTACCTTGTTCTTTAATAAACAGTCTTATGTTCTGGAACGATAACCATTGTGCCTGATACTTTTAGCATAATATGCCGTGTTATTTATTGAAACTCTAGTTAATAATATGTTTGCATGAGTGGTACTCTGGTTTCCTAATTACAGAGCAGCAGCACTCAAGACGATGAGATGGTTCAGAGAGTGAGAAGGTTGTGAGCCCAGTCATCACTACACTAACAAATAATTGAGAAGAGTTTATTATATTCCATGCTTCTCATTGTAACCTAAAAACGTGACTTGTTCTGAATGAACGGTGAATTGAACCTTCCACCTGAGCTTGCCTTGTGCAGCTCATGATTCATCCACACATCCTGTTGTACAGACATACAGTAAACTAATGTGTGATGATATTTTTGTGCCGGCCTTGGCCAGAGTTTACATAAAGTCTAAACAGGAACTGGGGTGAAAAGGCGCCTTGTTTCTCGCTGGATGTGCAACTTTGAAGAGCTTGTGGACCTTTACTGAGGAAACGGTGGCTGAAATCCCATCATCTGGAGTGTAATTCAGAATCTGGCTATTTTTAATCAAGCCTCTTTTTCCGAAAAATCCTCCCAAAGAGAGGTTCTTTGAAAATATATCAGAGCAAACGTGTCTGATACAATATTGTTGTCACGGACGCTCGAAGGATGGAGAAAGAAGGCGAAGTAGTAAAAGTTCACACTCACACAGTACAAAATAAGAATGTTTCATTAGAGGAATAACACTCAGCATTATAATGTCAGGTGAACCAGAAAGTCTTTGGACAGCGGACTGGAGAACCATTGTGTTCTTCATGGGTGAAAAAGGGAGTAGCAGGTGAGTCAGTAGCATCAGGTGTTATCAAAGGTGCAGATAGAGAAACCCAACAGAGACACAGATCCAAGATGGCTGGTACGGATCACAGAGAGTCAGTAGACAGGATAAAGCAGAACACTTATAATATATAATGTATTAGGGCTCGAACACTGCATGTGCGTAGAACCCTATTGTAATTGCTCAGAGTATTACTGTGTCGCGGCTTTCACTGTCACTGAACTTCACACACACGTCAAAACTGGAGAAAATTTACACCTGATTGTGGTTGAAAAAGTGGCTGTGGCAAAATGGCTCTATAGCGCCACCTAACATGTTTCAGTTTAAGTAGTGCTCTTTTGCTCATGTCATACTTTAACAATCTAGCATCTAATAAATTACATTTTATCTAATCATCTCCAAACTCCATCAGTCTTATCTTAAGGCATATGCAATGGTAATGAACGTGTTTTTGGCTGGTCCCCTCTTAAAGGGGGCATATTAAGCAATATAGGGATTTTTTTAAGCATTTAAGATAAATATTTGAGCCCTCTATCCTTGCACTTCACTAAATGCAACTTACTAAATGCAATATTAATCGTAAAAAACTTACTTGAATCACTTTCGCCACGCCCTCTTTGTGACTTGTAGTTCGGGAGTCATGGGTAATGTAGTGTGTAGCTGTCGCCAGTCAAATAGAATGGCATGAAGTTATTCATATGAGAATGACGAGTTTTTTGAGTCTCACCCGTGCAGGAAAGGGACATATATATAAAGTCGAAGAGTTCTGTGTAAGTCTCATCACTTCACAAACGAGTCGAAAAAACAACACGCTTCACAAAGTCCAATGCCTGTTTATGCTAACGTGCTGCTTTTGTGCGATAAAGTGAATGAACGAAGTTTGGATATATTTCATCCAATTATTGTAGGGGTTTGAAATCGGTAATGTGTTTATTCTTTCTAATGCTGTTTGTTCACATTATTAACCGATTTCAGCTGCTTTGTGCAATGCCGGTGTTGTGCCATTTTTCGACTCCCCGGCAGATTCGGACTCCCCTCTGCGTGAACGTGCACAGACTAAGCCAATGAGAGTTCAAATGAAGCCAATGAGAGTTCAAATAAAATATTTACTCGTGAAAACGTTTTAATTTATATTTTGCTTATATGCCGCGTAGATGTGTAATTTACTTATAACGCATTGTTTAACTATAAATATAAGTTTAAAAGAATGCAATCGCCCAATGCAAGTTGCTTACAGTCGTGAATATTTTAATAATTTATAAATGCAGAGCATTATACAAACTTTAGATGTTTATATTTTATTTGCGTTAGACTGAATATTCAGTAGAATGATAGTTGTTTGTGAAATGTTGTTTGCATTCATTTGTAATGAACTGCCTGGTGCTGCTTTTTTGTCCTAGTGCAAAAAAAAGCAAAGCAGAAAGGTGATCTTTCTGTTTTATGTTAGTAACCTCTGTAATCTTTAATCAAATCACATTGCTTAATTTGAGGTTTTGTGTGTAACTTATAGGATAAATACCACACATTAATTGTGATGAAGCATAAAGGGCCTAATAGACAATGAAACTGAAACAGCTTGTTTTGCCCTGTAAATCTAGTTTATGGATCTATGTGATTTTTATTGTGAATATTTGTGATCAGAATTTGACAACCTAATACAATTTTATCATGTTTAAAATGTCCATTGAACCTAAATTCATGTTAGATGTGCACATTCTGATCATGCTCAACCGGTGATAACAATAACATAAAGTCCATTATTTCAGCATAACAATATATCAGTATAACAAGGTGCCAATAATGCACATCAGTTCCCATCATTGTTCTATCATTTCCACAATGGAATAATGTTTCTGTCCCTGTTTATATAGTGGCAGTGTCATGTACTGGTTCCAACCCTGTTTCAAAGTATACACCAGCAGCTCCATACAAGGTTTTTATCAGTGTGTTTCTAAACACTATAATGTGCAGGGATGGTAACAACATATCGACTGCATTACCAAGGACATGCCAAATGGTACTGCAGTATCCAGAAAATGCTCTTTCTTTTACCTCTTACTTAAAAAAATGTATGCATGGAGTATTGTTCAGTTGTTTGGACTGCGACAAATAAAACACAGCTTAAAAAGCTGCAGATTGTTCAGAACAGAGCTACAGATTGATGCTGCAATGCTCATATCAAACTAGCTCTTACGATGATCATCTGGTTAACAGTTAATATCAGGTGTGCTTTACTATTATTTATGGGTAATTATTGTTGGTTTACCACTCGTTTTAGTTAATCCCAGGGAATTACACAGTTATGATACTAGATATTTGGAGGGTGATAATCTAACAATTCTTAGAAAATCTGGCAACATCTTAAAATTTAAGAAACAAATAAAGATAATTTTAGAATCAGCATAAGATAATCATATATTTCTAATAAACAAGATTATTTTAATGTTTTGGTGCAGTGACAGAATTAGAAACGCTTTGGTGTGTGTGTCTTCATTTTATTTCTATTTTTGACTCTGAAAGCTGTTAAAAGTAACTTTCCCCGTTGTGAGACAAGTTTTTTTTTTCCATAATGTGAATGGATCTATATAGCTTTTTATTTTATATCAACGATTTTTTACTTAGTTATATCCTTCTTTTTGCATTAAATATTATTATTCTACTAAATAAGCAAATAAAATATAAACATCTAAAGTTTGTATAATGCTGTGCATTCATAAATTATTACAATATTCACTGCTGTAAGCAACTTAGGCGATTGCATTCTTTTAAGCTTATATTTATAGTCAAACAGTGCATTATAAGTAAATTTGACATCTATGCGGCATATAAGCAAAATAAAAATCAAAACGTCTTCACGAGTAAACATTTTATTTGAACTCTCATTGGTTTAGTCTGTGTAATCACGTGATTGAATGCGCGTTCACGCAGAGGGGATTCGGAATCTGCCGGGGAGTCGAAAAATGGCACAACACCGGTTTGGTTAGCATGCGTCGCTGCATCACCATTTTTTAGGTTCTCTATAATGTTTGGTCTGTTAACAAATCTAAGTTGGTGATTGGAACGATGTCGCCATTCATCGCGATGTTTCACTATGGACAGCGCCCAACCCTAATGCCTAATACACTATAATCGACAGAAAACATACTTTCTCTGCAGTGTTCTTCTGCGCGGTTCTGCTGCTTTCACTTCAGGGTCAAGCAGTGCACCCGTCCCGATCTGCAATGCTTAGAGATGTGCTGCACTATTGATTAATCTGATTGGTCAGTGGGTGGAGGTAAGAACTATGGGCGGTGTAAGAAACATCAAGCTCTTTTCAAATAAAAAACAAATTCTGATTCTGAATAAAACTTGAGGCATGTTTTTGATGAGAAACAACATTAAAAGATGCTAGAAATGTCAGAAAAGATGATTTTGCATGAAATAGCCCCTTGTGATATTATTGGAAATGGTTAAAATTATCTTATGGCAAAACACTACTTTCTATAGTTTCAAGAGCGTAAAAATTGAGTTAAAAGAGTAGAAAGTATACAATCAAGGACGAAAGTCATGCATCTGGAGTAAACTTTAAAAGAAAACAGTTAAATATTGTTTCCAAGTGTTAAAAATTAAAAGCTAAAGGACTTCAGAGATGCCGGTTACACAGTGTGATAGATAAATGTGTTTCAGCATCTCTGATAGGGGTCTGTGACCCTCGGCATTCTGATCCCAGAGGCAGTGCCACGTCTGCAGAGCATAGAATAATTACAACTCCTCCGTGGCCTGCTTTCACTGTCTGCCGAGACTGGGATGGAAAATGCCACGTTGCTGAGAAACTATTTTTTGTCAGCGTTGTTTCAACCAGATGTTTCTCTCTTTACTGCTCTGTACACTGAAAAGTACAGACATTAGGAATCTATTGCAGAATGGCCCCCTCTGACTGGACCTTTTTCTCCAAGGTTGAATGCCATCTCTGGTTTGATTAGTTAAGTCTGCTTCTCTTCACACTCAAAATGATCAGTGGGGAGGACCTTGATACTTTTTGCTTTTTAAACCATTAGACTTGTGCAGATTCACCAGATGCTTATATGACTAGAACGTGTCGTTACGATTGGTAAAAGTGTTTTGTTACGGATTTGCAAGATATACTCCTAGAAGTTAATGCACATACCTTCTGTAAAAAGACCCCCCACCCCATTTTTTTTTTTTTTACACACATGTGTCAAAGTAGCTTACAGAAGGACATGGCCAATGTAGACTATTGAAAATTGTTAGCTTGTTTTTAAGAGCAGGGTAATAGTGTATTGTCAAAAGCTGTGGTTTTACAGTTTTTAGATTTTAGATCTGTGTTCGACAATCATTTAAGTTGGACTGCATATTTTTAGATGTTTTTATAGACGTGGGAAAAAAGGAGCACCTGGAGAAAAAACCCACATTAACAAATCCAGTTATTGGTGGGAACTACATGAGAAAGCAAATACTCCCAAGGAGCAGTGCCAAATATGGCAGTTGCCTCACAGGGGATTCAAGCCAGCTGAACTCACACTCACGTGCAAATTTTACAGCAAATGAATGTTTTGATTGAACAATAAGTTTCTGTTTTTTCTAACGTAGTTGAGGAAGACATTTGTACTTCAGTTCCAGTGGTTGCCCAGTAGGTGTTGTAAGTTTTATACTAGGCAAAGTTACAGTTTTCAAAATAAACAGTAACCTGCTGTTAATTCAAACCACAGTAGGGTACTGAACTTTGTACAGTATTCTTTAACAACAGCTGCCAGTGGTTACCATTTTTTAATTTAGCACCTTTAATACTGTTGCATAAAATTAACAGTACGTGCTGTCATGTCAGATTACAGTATGGCACTGTGTTTATAGTATTATGCTGGCAACCACAGCGGCCATTTGATTACCATTTGTTAACATGAATACATTTTACAGTGCAGGGCTAATCCCCCAGTCTATATGTGCCCCAATTATATTAAATAGCGATAATTACCAGCCATAACCGGTAAATCAGAAAAAAATAGCCAAGAACTGCAGGGTTAATTACATCACAAGCAGAGATTCTTGAGAAAATGCAATAAACTGGTCACAGACCATCACCTGGGAATGTTAGGAAATAAGTAGAGGCTGAAAATTGGGTGCTGTAACAAAATTGTGTGTATTTTTTACATTTCGTGCGTAAGATAATTTCACAGCTTCAATGGTCCGATGAACGTAGTTGGAGAAGATTGGCCACTGTAGTTGGCAAACGTTCCCACCTTCAGTATCCAAGGCATCATTCCATGTTATGCTATGCTTTACTATGCTATATCATGTTGTTATATGATGTATTATGTTATACTGTTGTATTATATCATGCCAATTTATTTGTGTACACATAAACCCATGGGTTGTTGGATCAAATTTTGTGACTTCACACATTTCTATGTGTTTTAATAGATTATCTCCCAGTTACACTGAATCCGGTTAAGGATTTTACAGTTTTTAAAAGTACGTTTTCAGTGTAGTCACCTAATTTTAGTTTGAACCAAATAAAATAAAAGCCCTATCAAGCAAATAAAAGTAAAACCAGGTCAACTTTTATTGCTTGCTTTCTGCATGTTTAATTCTGTTCGCTCAAATTTAAAGCTGGTAATGATCCAGACAGGCTATGGTCAGTTATGGTTATTTTAATGTAAGAACGGTTTCAATATAATACATCCCTGAAGTCCCAGTTAGTTGGATACACAGAGTTAACAGTGGGATGTCCCACCCAGAGAGAAGGGGGCTGACCGAGCCTGCCCACAGTAAATGTCTTCTGTGGGAACTGTGTTGCTTTCAGAGTTTCAGACCCTTTGCTCCAGCTAACTTCTCCTCTGGCTTCTCTGTTATACGCGCAGAAGGTAAGAGCATTTAGTTGTCGTATCCTACATTGTGAATAACTCAAGTCTACTTAAAGTTCATTACTTGCGCTTTCTAATCTACTGCAAAAACAACTTTGCAGTAGTTGCATTATGAAAATCCTAAGATTGAAAAGTTTTCTTTCCCTTGTTCCTGAAAGCACAGATTTATTAGATTCCTATACAAGGAAGCCGGTGTCACTTGTTCTGTGAACCAGTTAGTGCTCATTGTTTAGGAAAATTGTTTATGACATATAACAAAACTGAAAGTTAAAGCCATAAAGGTTTGTTGTGGTACTGAGAAAACCGTAGCATTGTCTGCCACATCGGCAGCAGGAGGGTGAACGGGGGAGGGGTAGACTGGACCCTCCCATTACAATTACTTCTATCAAAAGGAATGCCTGTTTCCATGGCAATATTTCACCAGCTGTTTGCAACCTTGTCGAAATTAGGCAGATGTCATTGCCTGGGCAAACAAAAATGGTGTGAAAACAAGCTGTCAGCCCAGAGATGCCGGATTGTTGGGTGGAAAAGTAAACTTTTAAATCACTTTAATGTAGTTTCCATCTCAATAACGGATTATGTCATGTATCCATGTGTACATGGAAGATATGAAAAATTGTTGTCAGCTACGGATAATATCAGGCGTGTTATACCGAAAAATGTATTTAAGTGATATTCATTTCTCAGTTCATCAGATGCAAAAGCTAAGGTGATTTGTTAAGACACAAACTACACAAATACTGTATTTTGATTGACGCATGTTTTTGAATAATGGATATCCATTTGGAATTCTAAATAAAATCTTTAAATCTGGGTTAGCAGATTAGCACAATAGCTATAACCCCGTGCTTGCTGCAGTGCTTGTTTATGCTCACCTTCAGGATAAGAGATGAAAACAAATGAAAAGTCATTATTTATTGGCCACAGATAAAGTCTGGTCAAGATGATGTGGTTTTATTCACGGTGCGCAGACTCATTTCCTTTCCCATGGATGTGTGCCCTGGTCTCTGCTCTGAATAAAAGGACAGCAATGAGCCGTCATAATAACAGAGCGGATGAACTAA
The DNA here is from genome assembly GCA_007224835.1 of Danionella cerebrum. Classification (NCBI taxonomy): domain Eukaryota; kingdom Metazoa; phylum Chordata; class Actinopteri; order Cypriniformes; family Danionidae; genus Danionella; species Danionella cerebrum. The sequence continues at coordinate 55,816 of SRMA01000891.1, forward strand.
CAAACAGTGCTGGTGGAGGATGGGGGAGCAACTTGAAAAGGTCAGGTGATTGTTAACTCAAGTTACATGGATCTTTTTTGCTCCGTCACTCTCTTTTGGGTGTCTTATGTTAGCCTTGGAGATCCTGCTACTTGTTTTCCACAGGAGATGAGTTTCCTTTCCCCCTCACCCTGACCAGAACAAAGGTTAGCTTTGTATTTGCAATGCCCGGTTTGCACAGGAATCAGGACACTGTTGCGAAGAACACCGCCTGGAAATATGTTGATTTTACATTAGCGTGTCATCTCTGATTAGCTTGTGTCATGTTAGACGTATTCCTGCTGGCAAGTTTAATATTTTTTGGAAGGGTCTTCCGAGAGTTAACAGCTAAAAAGATAAATGGAACTAAATGGGCCACAATGGACAGGTGGTTCTCGCTACAATCAAACCCCCCCTCTGTACCGATCTCTGCTGGGGTTTTACCTCTTAATGTTTAACCAGTACCTTGATATTAGCATATGAGAAATCCTGTATTGTGCCTTGTTTACAACATCTGTTTGCTAGGCATGTGTTGCTACACACTCACATGTGGTGGATATCATTTTGAAACTCATTGTTTCGAGATTGAACCACCTGCTATTTCCCTCCTGGGGAAAGAGCGGACTGCAGTGCTTCTGGAAAATGGCTCTTTTGGAAATAACACTGCACTGTTTTCCTATGGGTTTACACCCGCAACCTGCTTAACCTCACCAAACTCCAAATTAAATACTAGGGAAAGGGGTTTATTTATACCTCCAGCTTGGTTATGTTTGATTTTGGATGCGACTTTCCAAATCAAATATGTTGTTTTGCTCAAAGGTGACTATATCAGAGTAAGAACATTTATTTCAGGCAGAAGATGACTTAAAGATGTGCCAAAATAATGCCTTACTGTTTCCATGGTGTTTTTTTGATGTTTGAAGCAGCTAAGAGTGACATTCGTGTAGTTTTCCATATAGTAGTGCAGGGGAATATAACCTCAGCCAGCCACTGATGGTATTTTTCTCTGGTATTTTCCGTCGCTTTGTGTTTAAGAGTAACAACAACACAAACTATTGTTGCTATTCAATGAATGTAAGCTTTCTGACACCTTTTTAAAGTGCAGCCAACTAAAAAGCTAGTCAGACAGGGATATTCGTGACACAAGTGCACTTTTATATGCTGTAAAAATTGTAAGTTTAATTAGCAGTTGACAGCAAAAGAATAAATGTACTTGCAGCAGGCCTTTTTGTCTTCCCACAAATTGACTCGTGAACGGTGCAAGTACTGTACACTCGGGGACTGGTGCCACCTTTTCTCGATATATTTGAAAATCTCTCTACACATACAAATCATTTTACTAGTAAAAAATTTAGCAAGAATCACATATTGAACACACAACCAAGAGTCTGAAAACACACATTTGTAAATTGAATTGCTCTGAATGTAACCCCATATTACTTGAAGAAGTATTTTACCCCACTTAAAGAATTTAACTACACTCATTGGACTTTCTTTATTGTATGTTGTAAATTAAAATCACTCCAATCTAGAGTCAATCTGCTCAGTTGTGTTGATGTGGGACCTTAAGTTTATTGAAACAGTTGTATTTGTTGATGGCCTATAAACTGAGCCTAGGTGAATATTTGGTTTGTCACTCATATTTCTGATTGTAATAATGAAACAGACTGTACTCCGGCATCACTAATGGACCAGCGCATGACACAAACACGTGTAGTAATACTTATGAATACTGCAAGCGAAACAGTAGCCATGTTTCCATCCAAAGATGCAAACTGAATTTATGCGCAAAACTGAAATATTGCTTAAAAAAACATTTACCCCTGGCACCAAATTTATAAAGATAAATGGAGGTTTCTGGATTAGGAGAAGGCCTTTTTTGGTATATAATAACTTACTTGCGTCATAGAACCTGTAGACAAAACGCCATATGTGCAGTCATGTCATCTTGCTTTTGGACTGCTTTATGGGAATGCAGCCGGTCGAGACAGACCTGGGTGATCCAAACCACTTTGATGACAGAAAACAACATTTCAGATGCTGTGCGATGAAATCGGTTCTTTGATTAGCCCAGTAATACCTCGCCATCACGCCCTAGTTCCAACAGAAAAACACATTGCCGTTGCACTGCATAAACATGCTACATGAGCAGTTGTGGGGGGATCACATAATCTGTTGCAATAAAATCACGTTTTTTTAATGCACATCTTGGGATTTATTTTGTAAAAGAGTTTGTAGAATATGCAAATTAGATTAAAAAATGTACTCTGCTCGTTTTTTTTTCTCAAAAAACCCATTTCCATCCAGGAATTTTATGTGCTATTCCAAAAGGCACAAAAACAGGTGGATAGAAATGCAGCTAGTGATACGCTCACATTCAAATCATGCAAAAGCAGCAAGTGAGAAGCTCATGGATGACTTCCAACGAGAGTGTGAAGAGTGCACACTATCTACATTTCGCAATCCCACTGTAGGTAACCCCTCATGCTCTGTCTGTCAAATATCTGAATTGGCGAAGTATTGATGAGGTGCATTTGAGCAGGTCACACGACTCACACCATTACCAAGTAATAGATGTAGAAGAATGCACTTGACCAATTGATTGTGAACATTTTTCTCAGCTCCTCTTCACTGTACACCTGTTTAGCCTATCCCTGGAGCTTCTCCCCACTGGACATTTCCTCACAATCTAGAGCTAGCAGCGCTTGTTCGATGTTACGGATTGATGCCTTCGTCTCGTTGTAGAATGTTGAAGCTTTTGTGTAAACTGCATTAGGACTTCAGTGAAGAACGACAATATTTTAGGAGTTTCTGTGATCTTTTAATAACCAAAGACATATTTTTTTAGAACACTAAGAGAGATTCATGTGAAGAAACACAAGCTGCTGAATTCAGTGTTTTCACACTATGCTTATCTCTGTCAAATCTTTGCTTAATTTTCCTTTGGTCCATACAAGTACAAACTTTTAGAATTGGAGAAGTCTGGCATTTGTCAAAAGAGGGAAGTCTGCCATTTTCCCCAGACTTTATAACAAACTATGAGGTCCATTCCCCTCGAGGGCTTTTCTTGATGAACAAGGAATTTCTTAACCTTGAGCAACAAGCCAAAGAAGCTCTCAGCAGTTGCTGGGCAAACACTTTTCAGGTCACTGATTTAAGAAGTCTTTAAATCCCATAAGAATGTACGACTCGGCCAATTATAAATGTGCAGATAATTTGCACCAATACCACCCATTATCCACCCAAGCACAAACAGAGCCGGGGGGTGGGAATTAGCTTTCATTTATTCTTTTTTAAATTCCACATATGTCATGATGCATGAAGATCATTCTCCTACAACAAATGCAATAGATTTTATGACCAAACTCATTTTTGAGGCAATGTTTGCGTCACGTTGGTGGCATTCAACATTCAACAGTGTCTGGCTTTAATCTTAAACCCTCAGCCCACCTAAAACTAAAAATTGATGTAATCACCAATGCCTGCTTTGAACTTACTTTTCAGCCATACACAAAAGAAATGTATAATAACAGAAAGATAATAGAAAGAAAAAAGGATCTCAGAAACAGAGAAAACGAACGAGGCATTGCGGGTGCTTTCAAACAAAGCGCTGCAATCGTCCCCCAGGAATGTGTTGTTCCTGGAGAAGAACATATCGCATCAGTCCGTCTCTGAGCGAGAGGAGAGCCGAGAGCTGGCAGAACAAAGCCAGACAGGGTTCTTATCTCAATCAGCGTCTGCGTCTAGAGAGTCTGGGTATCTGTGGTGCTGCATACAGAGCAGGTGTGGAGGGCTGTCTGAGGTTCTGAACTGCTGGAAATAATACAGTTATTTTGTAAAGTTAATATGGGATGTACGTGTGTCAGTCTTTTGATTCCTTTACATTTATCTAGATTAAGGCAGTATCTTTGTGTAGTGCCATGTGAATAGTTACGTTTTGCTAAGGTTTGAATTCTGAAACAGCAAACTAAATCATCATCTCTTCTTTTTCTTTAGGCTGAAACTCAAGATGAGGGTTTGGATCTTCTTCTTGGTGTGCCTTGCTGGCAAGACTTTGGCATATCCAGTGAGTAAACATTGTTTTTATTATTTATGAAAGAAGAGTCATAAAAAAAAGCTTTCCTATCAATGATCATCTCAACTCTCAAAAATGTTGCCTTGCAGCCAAGCTTTTGCTTAAACCCATTTTTATGATTTTTCAGACTGAAGAGGCACCAGTTATTGAAGAGGTATGTTCAGTTATTGTGTTGTTATTATTATTATTAATATTGAAATCACTCCGGAATGGAAACCTTACATAAGCACATATGTAGTTGAGTTCCCAGAGAGCCCAGAATCCATAAACTCTGAAAATATACTGAAAAGCTCTAATTACCACTTCATTAAGGTCAAAGAATCCATCTGTGAAGCAAGCCTTTATAATTTTGGTATGTAATGTGTGCTATTTCCTCCTATTTGATTTCACATGCGTTAAATGTAATTTTTTAACGTGCTAAATAAAGTAAACCCCACCCCTCCGATCATTCATAAGTTCTGTACTGCGTCATGGCCACTTTCTCCTTCATCTGGCTCACCACCCTTCATCTCGTTGGTGTGGATTTCGCCAGTATCCCCCAGTGTGTGGAAGATTGTTTTATGTCTCTCCTTTTTTCATCTCCAGCATCTTCTCATTCTTCCATCTCCGACTTCTTACCATAGCCATATATGATTCAGACATAAAAGCTTTCCTGTGGCTCAGTTGGTAAAGCATTGTGCTAACAATGCAAAAGTTGTGGGTTGAAATCCCAGGGAGAGCAAGAACTGACGCAAAAAATGTGTTCATTCTTTAAAATGGAAGTCTTTGGATAAAAACATCTTCCACATGCAAAAAATGTACATGTAAAGTCTCAAGTCAATAGAGTGCAATTCCATAATAACTCAAGCTGGGAAAAGAGTAGAATTATCCACCGTAGTAGAGGACGACTGTGGAAGGTATTATGCCAAGTTTCTGTCAAGAATTATTGTCAGGAACCTACTGTATGACCCGTCATAAACCAAAAACCCTTTCACATCAACTTCAACTTGACCTTTGCAAACATGCCTAAGATTCACCTTGTGACTAAAGTGTCATCAAGAGGCTGAAGATCCACTGCTGGTGTGGCAGACACATTCAAAGTCCAGAGGCAAAAAAAATATTACCAGAGACTGGAGATGTTTTTGACAAGCCCAGGTCAGGCAGACTCCTCAAGAAAACTGCTCAAGAGGAATAGCTTAAAAAGAGCTCTGCGAGACCTGGTTGCTTGAAGTCCCTGTGTCGACCAGAACAGTTTGTCAGATTCTGTCTCAAAATGACCTTTATGATCGAATAGTCTAAAATACCAAGAAATCTTAGCTACCTCTGATATTCCCAACCATGAAATTTACCAAATCCATCTGAAGGATGGTACTCCATCAGAGACGTTCATCTCCACATCAAAGTTCCTCAAGAAAGATCAAGATGCTCCACGATTGGCCAGCGGTCACCAGATGGGACATTATAGAGTACTGTGGTAGGATGGAAGAGGAAGCACTGAAGACGAAACCAAAGAGTTTTGATGAACTTTGGGAGGCATGCAAGACTGCTTTCTTTGCTGTTCCTTATGACTTCATCAAAAAATTGTCTGAATCCGTGCTAATATGTAGAAACTCATGGAAGTCTATTACATTTGGATCTCACAGCACCACTACGTAATTTGCTGATAAATTCTTTTACTGCATTTGCTGTAAATGTGTTCAATTTCTGTATTCTGTACATTTTTTTCAATACTGCCGACACTTTTAATCTTAGTTCATTAGAGACTAACATACAACTTGTGAGAAATGCTCATCTAATGCTCTCTTCCATAGTAGAAGCTGTTCTAAACATACGTTTTTCCATTCAGGAGCTGGAAGTGGGAGCCAACCCAGTCCAGGTGGAAACTGGGGAGTTTGATGAGGCTATTGAAGTGGAGGAGGAAGTTATTGCTGAGAGTGAGTGATGGGTTTCCACTCCTCCCACAGATCCCGTTGTTTCATTCACTGTTGCTGCAGTTTTGTTTTCAGAAGGCTTGTTTGCATCTCCTGAATGGGTTAAAAAGTTCAGATTATACTGGAGTAAATGAAATTCTGGATAATAGCAGGTTGCACATTGGTCAGAAGTAGTCAGCTGTAATTATGTGTTCAGAAAAACCATAGTTACACCAGAGCACACTGATGCCAGTGCCAGCCGTCATCCAGACAGGTCTACCACTAAATTACAGGGAAGAGGAATGAAATGCAAACTTAGAGTAAATAGTTTTTCTTCTGACTACGTCCTTTCAAAAATTAGATTGGAACAAGAGATTATAAGAGATTATTTTTCATTTTAAAACTCCTATACTTACATTAAAAAAGTGTCAACACAAAAATGAAATGTTTTGCATCATATATTCATCTCTCTCTGCTTAGTAATACTGCAACGGCGCAGTGTTTCAATTTGACCCAGCAATGCAATTAGAGGAAAGAAACCAACACACATACATGCACTCCGCACACAAGAACGAACACGCGCACTCGCGCGCACACACGCACACATCTGCTGTAAAGTGAGGGAATGTGGATGATCTGTACAGCCAGAGTTCTGCTGTAATCTTTTTGGAGAAGTTTAGTTTATGCTTCAGGATGATAACCAAGAGACGCATGTCTTTTCTATGGCTCTTTCACAATGCATATACAAAAATGTTTATCTTATATTTGTATATAAATCTGCAAATGTAAAGATAGATATTATAAAATGCTAATTATATGGTAAACAATGGGGTTGATTATGAGATACAAACTAAGATATACATTTTTCATTTACAAGCTGATGTAACATAAAAATATATATATAGTACTGGCGACCTGGCGATATGTAAGTACTGGCAGGGTGTACCCCTGCTTCTTGCCTGATGTGCGCTGGCACCAGCAGACCCCCTTGCCCCAAAAAGGAATAGATGGGTTATAAAATGGTTGGATGGATATATGTAAGCTTTAGAGAAAATCTGTTAAAATGGTTCTACGGTCAACGATTCCCGATGATGACCAGTCTTCATTACTGTCACGTAGTGGACCACAGGAAGTCATTCAATCCTGATTTGAAGAAAAAGTAGATATCATTATCTTAAATGTTGTCCTTTTTATTATGTCCAGATTATTTTAGAAACAAAACTCAATTTGATTCTGGATTTAAAACCTTTTGCCAAAATGAGCATCAGAGAGACATCTGCTGCCTCCATTCGAGAGCTGTTAAAGAAAGAAAGTGGAGAGAGACAAGTCGGCATGCTTTTCCAGAGCTAGGGTTTAAATGAACTGCTTCCAGGAGTCTATGCTATAACTTAAAATTTGCCAGCTTCATCTCAGAAGGTTTGTTTACTCTACACAGCTCTGAGCAGCAGAGATGGTATAGACAGAAGATTGACGACTGTCCTGTGCTCTGCTCTACACATTAAAGGGGCATTCTAAACATTCCAAATGTTTTATTGTAATAATGGCAGAAGTCAATAATTATTCGTAGAAAAACAATTTTACAAGGGTTTATTAAATATTTTTTGATTTCACCCAAGGTCAGGGGTCACTCTGAAGAATGGCTTCACTGCCCCCTGCCGATATTTAAATTACATTAATGAAAGTTATCATTACTACTGCAAATATGAATTCAAATTAAGTTTAATTGAAAAAAAAATGCATTAAATTGACTGAAAACATTAGTATTAAGCAGAAGAAGAAAAAAAGAAGAAATATGTTTGTAAATGCTCCTATAGACCCCTGCCTGAACCATCACTGCAAGAAAGGCAAAGTGTGCGAGGTGGATGACAGCAACCAGCCCATGTGTGTGTGCCAGGACCCTCTGACCTGCCCTGCTCCTGTTGGAGATTTCGAACATGTGCGTGACTTGACTCTTTCTCTTTGCTTCTCATAAATCTACATCATTGTATTATTTGGAATAAGATGCCATATGCTACAGCGTGATGTCATGTTGAAATCCTTGGCCCCTATGGCTGCTTACTTGACATTCAATTTGCAGGTTTGCGGAACAGACAACAAGACCTACGAGTCCTCCTGCCACTTCTTTGCCACTAAGTGCTCCCTGGAGGGAACCAAGAAGGGCCACAAGCTGCACATGGACTACATCGGACCCTGTAAATGTGAGTGCCAAGCAATGAGGGAAAACTATGGTTTAATTCATTTTATTTTTACGTTTCATCTCAAGGTATCTTGTACAGTCCAGTATTCTGTTGAAATAAGTTGAGGCAGAAACTCAAGATTTCAAGGGAACATAAAATTGGCAAGTTTCAAAACGTGCCCTGAGCTGAGCACACAAGCCTGAGCTTGCTCAGCAAACTCAATCCCAGTAAAGCCTCCTCCACACCATAGGAGTGAAGGGCTCAGATGGAGGGGCAACGGTGGCACTGTCTTGCTACTAACCAGGCTGTCTCTTTCTGAAACCCCCTGAATGAGTTCCTGCCTTAATATATTTTGATTCGAACAGCTTTTACACTAATATTCACCCAAGGGCTATAATTTGTCGCATTTTAAACTATTATGCTACAACATTTGCCAGGGGGATGCTAGCATGCAGTTTGTGTTCATAAATGATCCGAAATGAATGTGGATTTCCCCTCAGATATTGAACCTTGCCTGGAGAACGAGCTGAACGAGTTTCCCCTGCGCATGAGAGACTGGCTAAAGAATGTGCTGGTTACCCTTTACGAGCGTGATGAGGACAACAACCTTCTGACTGAGAAGCAGAAACTCAGAGTCAGTTTAACTTTGGATGTTTATTCTCTCAAAGTGGATTGTTTAATTGATTTGAATTTGACCAGGATTTTATTGAATTGTGTTGATCAAGATCATCACCCTAAGAGGATTAGTGGAGTCAAAATAAAATTAATTAAATCCTAAACCTCTTTTTTTTCAGTGTAGGCTATGTTATATAAAATCAGTTTGGGTTTCCATCAGTACAAAAAGTCTCAGTGGGAGTCTGATGTCAAATATTGATGGCATTTAGCAATGCTGTGTCATTTTTAATGTTACATTACCAAGGTTTATTCAGCGAGCCACCATCAAACACACAGGAAACATCTGGCTCAGTGGACTCGTGTGAACTGTTAACCATTTGCATTTCTCCTTCACATTCGCTCACTCCCTGCCTTTTATGTAAATACAAGCAATCAGTGTAAACAAAGGCCATCTTTCTGTTCTGCACTGTCCTTCAGAGGCATTACAGGCTCTTCTCTGATCAGAGAGTTCCTTAATTACTAGCTCCTGCTTCTCTTGTCATGCTATAGCTGATGTCTCAGCCTCACTCCTGCATTACACGGGCAATCCTTAAATAGTCGAAAGAACAGGGGTGTCAAACTCATTTTCACAGAGGGCTACATTAGCATGATGGCTCTCCTCAAAGGGCCAGATGTAACTTATAAATGTAAAAATCAAATGTAATGTAAAATAAATGTAACTACACCTTAAAGTTAAATAACTCATTATTTATAACTTATTCAAGTGAAAATTCAGTTGCATAGAAACAATTGTATGCTTGTTGTTCTAATATAAATCCTTTTGTTTTTTGTCAGCTGATGAAAACCCACATAACTCCATTAATGAAGGATCAAACTGTCCAAGTGAATAAAGAAAAATGGCAAAAACAAACCCTCACAGACTGAAGACGATGCATATCGGTCATCATCTTTTATCGTCAGGCTCCAGAAACAGATCACAGATAAACTGTTAGCTGTGCCCATTTCACATCTTGAAATGTATTTTAGCGTGAGAAATCGGAGGTGTAGCGTGAGAAATCACTCAAATGCGAGAGTCTTACCTTCAGTGTGTGAGAGTTGGCAGCTCTACAGTTTCACTCGTGAGTATGGATGCAGAAACACTGTTGCGGCTACCGTAGGCCTTGTGGGAATTGTAGTTTTTTTTTTATTTTTTTTTTTATTATTTTTTTTTTTATTAAGACACTCAAAACTTTTAAGCTCTCATGGGCCACATTAGATTAAGTGGCTTGTGAATAACCAATCAGATATGGCAGTGCAAAACTCGCTGGCATCACTCGCTCGGTAAGATGTGTGAGCTCCCGTTGGCGCCCATGGTTTTCGATTGAGGTTCGTTGAAAATCTAAAATTCAGATAGGTGTGTAGAAGCCTTATTAGGCTGGGGGCAGCGACTCCACTGAGGCGGATTTTCACGGATCAGAGCATGCAAGTGCTTTTGAGGGATCCAGGATCCATTTTTGAACATTCTTCGCCATAAGAACTGCTGTTTTTAGCAGGTGTGAAGGTTACCTTTCTGTAAAATGATTCATGCAGCCCTGAGCAGGCAAGGGTGAGATGGAGGAAGTTGCAAATGTTACTAATGTGGCATAATTATTGTTTGACAAACTTCTTTTACGAGAAGAGACATTTTAGAATAAAACTCTAGGTATTCCTTGTGATGTATATACGCAAGTGTCTCTGAAACAGGTCCATTACTGTGTGGCCGTATAACTGTGCGGGACCTAGGATGTGGAGGAACAGTTCTCGGAGAGCTTTCCCAGTCTGAAAGGCCCTTAGGGGTGAGGGAGGGTTGTGTGCTTTTCCATGGAGCTTGATGTAGAGGAGGAATAAAAGGCATTATTTTAGTAGCCAAACTGAAATAAAGGGATTATGACTTTCAATGTTTGACATCGAGGCACCTGCTCTGAAACGATTTTGTCTAAATTGCATGACAACTCAAACAATGCAAGCTCAAAAGTGTACTGGAATCAGGTCTGGAAAACACCAACAGAAGAAGCAGACTAACAGACATGTAACTGGCACAAGATGACAGCTCGGGCCCAGGTGGTGCAGATAAACCAGTAAACAGGAAACAATATCAGCTAGATAAAGGCTCTAGACAGGAGAGGAGAACAGCTGTGTGCAGACAAACCAAGAAACAAAAAAACATAAAAGCATTGAGTTTACATGACTGGAACTCTGTGAGGCAAGACGGGACAGGAGTGCATCCCAACAAGAGAAAAGACACAGCTGTCAGCAAGACAAAGCACGTGGGACAACATTGAATGGATATTTTCAAAGCACTAATATTGTGTATGCAGTAAAAACCGTATTCTGTGATTAAAGGTGAAAAAGATCTACGAGAGTGAGAAGAGGCTGCAGGCTGGAGATCATTCTCTGGACCTTCTGGCGCTGGACTTTGAAAAGAACTACAACATGTACATCTTCCCTGTCCACTGGCAGTTCGGCCAGCTTGACCAGCACCCTATCGATGGGTATGTGTAGTACTTTTTGCAACTCTTTTTGTTGAGATTGTAGCCAAGCCCAAGACGATGTTGTGTTTTACCAGATTCCTGTCTCACTCTGAGCTGGCCCCACTGCGTGCTCCTCTAATCCCAATGGAGCACTGCACCACCAGCTTCTTTGAGCAGTGCGATGCCGACCAGGACAAGTACATCGCTCTTGAGGAGTGGGCCAACTGCTTTGGTCTCAAAGAGCGTGAGTTTCCTGCCTTGCTCTTACACCTTTTAGACAATATGTTAAGGCTTTCACGATTAAGGTCTGTGCACACTGTGGTGGTATTCACACCCTTGTTATGTTTTTACATGAAAGAGTACAAATGCCAGCTTCCATTCCAAAGCACAACCCATGAAATTTTGAAAAGTTGTGGACCACTGTTGTCCGCATGCCTAGAGCTTACTGAAAGTTAGAGCTTATCTTACAGAAGTTACTGAAAGATAAAAACACATTCTAAAAGATGAAATTAATTTCAATTATCAAAAATGTAAATGACCTTACTGAAAACAAGGATATACTCCGCTCTGGGTCAGTTTCTTTATGGAAGTCTGTCTTACATTCTTTTGGTATTAAGGGACGTAGTTACTGACGTTTCTAAAGCAGGATAACCAGATGGAGGCCTGGTAGGCCATTTTGTAGCCAGTTACCTTCCTCCCACCATTTCAGGTTACAAGAACAATCTAAAGGTGTGTTTATGCTTCCCCGTCAAGCCCTCACACAGCCAATGCTTGAGACGAGCGAAGCGGCTGACCTGCACGTAACTTTTCTCATGTAGACGTAGGATCTCTGATTGTTCAGATTAGTAGCTGAGCATTTCTGGTGTTGCGTCACGGAAGCAGCTTCATATCGCGTCATCTCGTCCACAAACACAAGAAAGAAGAAGAGGAAGAAGAACGAACAAACAGTTACTGAGAATAGCATAGAAACTAAATGTTTTTAACGTGCTAGCACAGGCAGTTTACACGTGGAGGAATATGAAATGCTTGATGGCGAGAATAAACCCAACTTTATTTTTATAAACACTACCATACAATAAAACGGTGCAAGAGTGCATTTGACCCCCAGATTGTGGTTTGTTTGACTGGTGTCTGCACTCATTCCACCTGCCCCAGCCTGTTTGGAAGACATGGACAAAGGCACGGTTAAAGGTGAATACACCCTAAAAAAGTCCTCAGATGTGCAAGTGATTGGGAAATAAATGTGTTCTCTGGTTTGGCCTGGTCACACCATATTCCCTGTTCAATCTATAAAGTAGGCATTTAATGGCAAACAATGTGTAAAAGTGGCTGTAGAGTGCGGTTCTAACTGGGATTGTTTTTTCTTCTGGGTAAATAAGCCAGTTGTGCAGCAGCACCTTGTGTGCAGAAGAATTTATGTGTGGGAGTCATTGTGCCAAAAACGTGTAAATGGAAATCACCACAGTGTGCATTACCCTTGAATCATTAACTGCGAGTTATCGTCTAGATAGAAGGAGCGTTCACATGTGACTTTTCTGACTCAATGATGTCTCTTTTTCTATTTTCAGAGGATGTTGACAAGGATCTCGTCATTTAAGCATGTGTGCATCAATGCTTCTTTGTAACTGGTGGAAAGAGGTGCTAACCCTTAAGTTAAAATCAAAGCTAAGGTGCTAAATGCGTTTTCTAACAACCTGCTTATACCACTAAACATCACAATTCACACAAATGTGTGCCAATTTAAGTTGAAAATAGGCCAAAGAAGAGTTAAATAATATGAGCATTTTACCGCAAGAGACCAGTTCACTGCTGGTTTTAGATGCAAAAACATTTTAGACTCAGGTTTGAGGCTTGAGTTGGAAGATTGAATGGTGGAAATGTACAAAAAAAAATGAAATAAAGTTTCCAAATAAATATTTTTCCTGCTTGCTTTCTAACGTTATTTTTCTTGTACATGTTGGTGGTGGATTTACAGATTTCTTTTTTAAATCTGAAACTTGCTTTGAAAAAATCAGCCCCAATTTCTACAGGCTGATGTTATACTTCCATTGTTTCCTGTCAGAAATCCGAGTCAATGCTGTGTGTTTAAAAACTGAATAATAAAAGAACTATTGGTTAAAGAGCACAGAATCTCGCAGGTTGAGATGAGCTTTTTCTTCTCCCTCTAGCTTGTTCACCTTCATATTTTTCCACTATGTGAGAACTATAAATCTCTCTACATAAATAAAAGCTACTGAAATGTTCAAACTCAATCTTTGCATACATTTCTCTGTTATGTTTACGCATTACGTTTCAAATTGAAGGTGCAACCCATCTATACTTTAATGTTTGCTGTGAGCTCTTTGTCAGACATGCTGTTTGCAGATCATTAGTTCCATTCAGGCAACCAGGAAGAAAATGTGAATTACTGCACACATAAACATACGGGAAAACAATGCTACATGGTCACTGGGAACTCTGTGGAACACTGACTATCTGGAACGCATATGTAAGCAGTTTCCTCCCGGGCGGAGTGCATGTTTATATAATTTCCTTTGCATTTAAAACATATATTTGTGCAGCCTGTGTTTAAAGGATTCACTATTTTAAGCCTCTGAGTAAATGTGGCTACATCAGTATTTAACTGCTGCTTGACTGAACTGTTAAACAGCAAATCTGAAATAATTTACTGAAAGAAAAGTCATGATTCAACCTTTATTTTCCGTAAGCTAAAGCCACATTTACTGGATTAAAAATCTGCCTCCTGAGTTACTTATTTGCAAGCACCGGGGAAGTGGCTCAGAAGCAGAGAGCAGGATTTACCCTTTCTCCATACTCACCCTTACAGCCAGACGCTCTAGGACAGGAATCTCAAACAATGGCAGAGCTCCAGCCAGAACACACAGCCCAGCCCGCCTACGCTCCGGAGAGGAGAAAACACCCTTCTCCAATTTTAACCCCAGGAACAGCACACAAGAACCTCAAAACCAGCCAAAGTCAAAACATCACAAGTTGCTACTAACTAAAACTTTTTTTGTTTTATAGTTTAACCTTATATTTTTCAACATTTTTGCTTACAAGTTTTTTTTTCCATTGAGGCACATCATCTAAACTAGTTATCACTAAAACATCTTGAACATAATCAAATTAACACATATTTCTACTCACTGAGTGTCCTTAATTACCTTTATGAATACATTTTTCATAAAGAAAAACAGGTGAAACCTGCTGCATGTTGAAAAAGTGATGAGTTTTAACAATTTGTGTTTTATCAGAGCTATTGTAAAAGAAATAGTGAATGGAACATGCTTAAATTAAATGAAATGATAAATTTTATTAATTAAACTAGGGGTGCACCAAGACCGATGTTAGTATTGGTTACGGGCCCGATACTGAGTTCACGTACTCGTATTTGTAAAAACACTCCAACACCAAAGACTGATACACTGCAACAGCATCGACAGAACTTGTTTTTGATGATTAACCACTTTCAGATATTGATAATGTGGGATTTTGTCACCTTCTTAACATTTTGGAACAATAGTACAAGGATCCAAGTTGCCATCATGTCACTATTGGAGTATTACTACAAATACATGTGTCTTAAAAATGATTCTCACTGTGTCATTACATGGAAAACTGCGGAACTCCTATCGGTGAGTACCAGAAAAAATATTGGTACGGTCGAGCAGAGAGCAGGTGGAGGAACACCTGGAAAGTTGGAGGTCTGCTCTAGAAAGATGAGAAATGAAAGTCAGTCGCAGTAAGACAGAATACATATGTTTGATTGAGAGAGAGGGAAGTAGAAAAGTGAGGTTACAGGGGGCTGAGGTCAACAAGGTGTTTAGGTATTTGGCATCAATAGTCCAGTGTGACGGGGAGGGTGGAAAAGAGGTGAAGAGACGAGTGCAGGCAGGTTGGAGTGGGTGGAGAAAAGTGTCAGGGGTGTTGTGTGACAGAAGAGTGTCAGCAAGAATCAAAGAAAAGGTGTACAGAACAGTAGTGAGACCAGCTATGATGTATGGGGTAGAGACTGTGGCAGTGAGGAAGAGACAAGAGGCAGAGATGGAAGTAGCAGAGATGAGGATGTTGAGGTTCAGTTTAGGAGTGACGAGGATGGACAAAATTAAGAACGAGCACATCAGAGGGACAGCTCAGGTTGGTTGTTTTGGAGACAAAGTCAGAGAGGCCAGGTTGAGATGGTTTGGACATGTTCAGAGGAGGGATGGTGGTTATATTGGTAGAAGGATGTTGGAGATGCCAGGCAAGAGGTCAAGAGGAAGGTCAAAGACGAGATATAGGGATGTACTGAAAGAGGACATGAAGTTAGTTGGGGCAAGAGTAGAGGATACCGAGGACAGAGTTAGGTGGAAAAGGATGATTCGCTGTGGCGACCCCTAAACTG
The DNA here is from genome assembly GCA_007224835.1 of Danionella cerebrum. Taxonomy (NCBI): domain Eukaryota; kingdom Metazoa; phylum Chordata; class Actinopteri; order Cypriniformes; family Danionidae; genus Danionella; species Danionella cerebrum. The sequence goes on from SRMA01000891.1 coordinate 71,463, forward strand.
GGAACAGCCGAAAGGAAAACAAGAAGAAGAAGAAGTACTCGGTCTTAAAAAATGGTATCGGTATATCCCTACATTGAACATTTTATTTATATTGTTATCTTTCACTGAAACAATCAAATCTCTCAGCTATCTAAATCTCCAAAGCACCCCTGCTGCCTTTGGAATTGCCTTAATCCTTCGTGGCATAGTTTCAACAAGGTACTGGAAACATTCCTCAGAGTTTGCTCCATAATGAATCTTGCATTTGTCGACTGCACATCCATGATCCGAATCTCCCGTTATAACACATCCCAAAGGTGCTCTACTGGATTGATATCTGGTGACTGGACATGGAGCGTTATCCTGCTAGAAGTGACATCAGAAGATGGGGACAATGTGGTCATAAAGGGAGGGACATGGTCAGAAACAACACTCAGGAAGCTGTGGGGTTGACACAATGGTACTAATGGGCCAAGAAATATCTCCCACATCATTACACCACCACCACTAGTTGAACCGTTGATACAAGGCAGGATGGAGTCCTACATGTTTGCATGTTGATGGCAAATTCTGACCTTTCGTCTGAATGTCTCAGCAGAAATCAAGACTCGTCAGACCAGGCAACGTTTTTCCAATCTTCTATTGTTCAATTTCGGTGAGTGTGTGCACATTGTAGCTTCAATTTCCTGATCTTGGCTTAACAGAGGTGGCACCTGGTGTGGTCTTCTGCTGCTGTAGCCCATCCCTTTCAAGGTTTGATGTGCTGTGCATTCAGAGATGCTCTTCAGCGTACCTTGAGAGGTTACTTAGGTTACTGTTGCCTGTCCATCAGCTTGAACCATTGTTACCATTCTTCTCTGATCTCAGGCATCAACAAAGCATTTTCTCCCACTGAAGGGCTGATCACCAGATATTTCTATGTACCTAATAAAATTCCTGGTGAGTGTAAATTGCATTTGAGAACTGTTGGAGAGAGCAAATTGTTCCCTGATAAATATGCCGCCCCAAAATGGACAATAGACTTTACAGGACATTCTCATGCCTGAATGAATTTCCTCAAATCTCTCCAGCACAGAAATGTCTTAAATAAAGTAAATACCCTGAAAAGGTAAATCCCTTTTGTCAATCATTTCATTAAGTGAAAGTCATATATTACACATGGCATGAAATAGCAAGCATCTAATTCTTGAAATGCTGAAAAAACTGTGGTTTTCTTCACTATCCCTCTTTCCTTCATGACCTTAAGAGAGGAATTTCACCATCTATTCGAAATATATCACAGTAAGTGTTCAGGGAGAGTCTACAGCAAGGCAAGCTTCTGGGGTTGGAATTTCTCGTGTCTGGAATACTGTAACATTCTTTGTTATCATGACGTATCACAAAGTTTGATCTGAGACTTTTAATTTAAAAGTGCACCTGATGTTGTTAAGGATGCTTTAACACCAATAGTTTGTTAAATTTGATCCAGACCAGGGAAAAAAGCTGAGCATTGTTGAATCGTCTGCAGATTTAGTCGTCATTCCCACCACACTGATCGCTCTGATGCGCACTTGTTGAAAACACAGCCATGTGAAAAATGGTCACATACAATATCGTACATGTTTCCTTCAGTGCTTTTCAATTGTTTACAATGAACGTGCACATGGAAATAAACAACAGAGAACAAACAGTCTGAAGCCTGGGATAACATGCTCAAAACTTAAAGACGTTACTTTTTTTAAACAAAACAGACAGCACTGTTGCCTTTCAATTAGAAGGGTGGCGATTCTAGAATTAGAAGATAGGCACAAGCAGACCCCCATGAGCCCAAAAGAGGGACTAAGTAAGAAGGAAAATTAATGAATAAATGATTTTTAAAAGTTTGGCTTATTTCCATAGACTTGTGTTTGGTGGAAATCCTTGTATCAACTCTATCAGTTATTTCTCTTGGTCTGGAAATCAAATTAAATGATCCTGAATGATCTTTCAGGATCATTTACGCTATCATCAACATTCAAATTAACAGAATCATTGTGCTTTTTTATCATTATTTCTTCAAAACATTACAAAATCTCAATGAGGATAATAACACTGTATAATACACTTTATAAACAAAAGAACATACAAAGAAGTCTGTAACATACAAAAAAACAAAATAACACAAAAGTCTAGGGGATTGTACATGCTTAGATCTAACACTCTTACTTTTAAGGTTTTTCATTCTTCAATTTTACCTTCTTAATCATCTTTCATCCTTTTCTTTTGCTTCTGTTTCACCTTTTTTTCTTCATCTTTGCTTTGTACTTCAATATCACATTTATATATTTTTCTTATTCTTCTTATGCCCGTTTATTTTTCCTTTTCATTGTAACATTGTTCGTCCTCATCTTTTTGTTTATAATTTGTAATAATTTCATCTTCATTTTCACCATGCTCTTCTTTAACATCTTTAGCTTTTATCTTCTTCGTCATTGTCATCTTCTTTCAATTTGTATGGTTTAGCAGGGTTAAACCTTTAATGGGTGGGGCTTCGCATTCAGTGGGTTGGGCTTATTCAGTCTGCGGTCAGGGGTACTTGGAATGAACGCGTGATAAACATCCAGTATTAAAAGAGATTGTGGAATTTAATTAAATAATGATGAACAACCCCCCCCCCATACACACACACACACACAATTATTTTTATGTTATTAGGGTGGTATTCATAATCACACGGTGGGGTTTACATGGTCTTCCCAGGTTTCCTTGTGATTAAAGTGGACTTTATCATTACTGCTTGCTTACAGCTGGGTAGATTTGAAGTGGTGTACACTTTGTGACAGCTTAAATTCCCAAGCATGCTCGAGCGGAGCAGCATCACGCTCTCGACATTCTTTCACCTCCTTCTTGCGTGTCATACAACCTTGCTTTTTCTCCGATCTTTTCTTTCACTATCGTGTTGATGGGCGGAGCAGAGTTAAAACGGTCAATTGTCATAGGGTGATTTCGATGGCTCTCCGCGAAAGCAGACGCTGATTGGATGCCCGGCGAGAATGAGGGCCTGTGATTGGGTTCTATGTTCTGCGAGTGGGTCGAGGGTTTATTTTAGTAGGCACTACTGTGAAACCGGCAATTCGACACAGAACGCACGCGTTGCTACAATTCAGCAAAGAGCTCCATTGCTTCCAGCGCAGGAGGTGGTTCTCCTTACTCACATCTATCGCTTGTAACACACTATTACCGAATCCCTCTTGGTGAGTGTTTTACTCAGTCGTAACTGTTGAACTTGTATAATTAATTGAATGTTTATAAGTTGTTTCAGCTGTATTTTTTGTTCTAGTGTGGTGCGTAACGCTAGTGCTAATGCTCAGTGTTAGCTTGTGCCCAGCTAGCAGCCATGTGCTCTGTTCCGTGGATTCATTTTGTATGCGTTTTCTGGTTTAATTTTTGTATGCTTGGTAAAATTTAATTCGATTAATCACGTGGGGTCGAATATAATTTAAAGGAAACGAATTCCTCGTTCGGTTACGGATGATTTTGTTTTGGCTTCTTCGACGCTGTGGGATTAGCATTAGCTTAAATTAACCACAAATCACCACCAGCCGACATTTCCGACAAAGGGGATGAACACGTACCCGTTTTACCAAGAGTTTACGCTTAAATGCGTTCCGTTGGCAAACCCTGTTTCTCATTTGATCTCGAATTCAATGTTAACTGTACATAGTTGTACAGGATACACATTTACCATCTGGTTATACGTACGTGCCTGATCTTTTTTCCCCCTTTATTGTACAAATATTCCGTTTGAGTGTAAGTTTGTAAGTTCTAATAGTCTGATAACGCTAAGGTAAAAGACCAGGGCACAAAATGGCACCGAGAGGCGTGTTTTTCGGGCCTTCTCGAGGCCGGTCTAAGCCGTTTCCATTAGCAATAGACATTGTCCCACTGTTCCATGTGATCCAGAATGCTTTCTTAGACTAAAGCGTTAACAAAGCATGTTTATCAACTGAAATACTCAGTAGTAGATGTTTTTTAATCACAAAATGTACTTGCTAGACAAAAGTTCTCTTTCGTTTTCACCAAATGACATATAATTTGTTTCCATTGATTTGGTACTTTGCGTTATGTTAAATAGCTATTTTTAAACAATTGAATTAAACATTTCCATTCATTAGTCTCGAACAAATGGGTACTTGGGCTTTCATTTCCTTTTACTTCAAAATAATGTAAGATTAACCCTCTGGATGGTTTTTCTTTTAGTTGAAACCAGTTGACCAAAGAAATGGTGATGGAGAAGCCAAGTGCCCAGCTTGTCGGGCGCGAGTTTGTCCGACAGTACTACACCCTGCTGAACCAGGCTCCTGACTACCTGCACAGGTGAGACATATTAAGTTAGCTAAGAATCAACCCTAGTTGGGCACCAGATGTCCATATCTCGCAAGTTAAGCTGATTGGCTCGTCACTATTTTTGTTTGTTTAAATATCGCAGTTATTTTGAATTAAATGGTTCGGAGCTACTGCTCATCCCACCCTTCCATCATGTTTTCTACTTGCCCTTTAAAAGGCAGCATTTCTCAAGTGTCTGAAGTTGGATAAATGGATCCAGCCATTTCTTTCAAATAGTAAAATTTTCACAGTACGATCACAGTGTGTTTTCGTGGTTCCGGTTATATGGTGCCATTGTTGTACGTTGATAACAATCCAGTGATTTGGAGTGATCTGGATGTATAACGACTGTGACTCTCCTGTATAATTCATGCTGTAAACAAAACTAGTCTGTCCAGTTAAAATTATATTTAATTATGCTTACATTCTTGTACTATGAGGCACCAATATATACATCGTGTCTGGGTTTTTTTCTTCCATTTTTTAAAAAAAAAATAGATGTCTAGTCAACACGCATCCAACACGACAAAATAAACTTAATGGCTAAAGTTTGTACCTACGGTTTCATATTGACTTATTTAACAATTTCCATTTGATAGGATTTTATCAGCAAAATGCAGTGGTTTCCAATCTGAATTTTGCTATGGTTGAAGTCATTGATTTCAAAGTTTTCGCCATGCTGATATGAGTAAAATGAACAAACCCATCAGTCTCTGTTTTTCCTTGGCTCAGATGGTGATATCCCAATGTAGTTACTATAGAGGGGTCAGTGACTTAATAAATTGTTAAACATTTTTATTGGGTTTTCATTTCCTGAGCACACATGATGCAGATCACACAAAGAAAACCATGCATCAATCTGCGCAAGACCCCAAACTCCTAATGCCCATATACATCCAAAAAGCTACAGTATTTCCATACATGGATCAGAAGATTTACATTAATTTTCAATGGCCATTGTAAGTAAATGGTAAATATTTAACTTTATAGAGCCTGGGGTTCAAATATTTTTGCATGGACTGGTAACATCCACAAGGAGAAGATGTGTCCAGAATTTTTGTTTGCCGTAAAAGAATCTCTGCTTTTACAGGCAATGTAATAATCTACAGTCAATGGAGATGACATGGTGCTCCTCAGGCTCATCTTAAGATTTGTGGGAAGTTGGAGGTAGAGCTGGGTGATACAGCTCCCCAAAAAAATCCCAGAATGTTTTTCAATTTGCAGATAACGGACATTTTTCTAAACGCACTAACTTTGATAGTATTATTAAAAATAGTAGTGCTGTAATAATATTGAATTATACCGTTTGGTCTGATTGCTATCGTTATATATTAAACTGAAACTCAAAATACAATGTGTGCATTTTTTTAATTAATAATAATGAATAAATTGGTGTTGCTTTAAGGCAGGGGTGCTCATTACGTCGATCGATCGCGGAGGTGCTACTGGTTGATCCCGGCATGAAATTGAAAGAATATCAGCCGATCATTCATCCCGTCACAGTTCAGTAAAGTTAGCTGCAGATTCACGGATTCGGTTTTCTCTGCTCAATAGCTCGAGACCAGAATGTTCTTAGTAAACAAATAATACCTATTTTAAATCTGTTATGTAGCGGACAAACTACAAAACCTTTTTTTTATCAAAACAAGTTTCCCTCTGCATTCGCAGAAACACATTACTGTCTATGAGCAACCCGCTGACATGGAATCACTTAGGGACCGTCTGCAAATTACCAGATCCAAAATATGTTTTACCCAGAATATTCTTAATAACTTCATTAATTGCTTTAAGTTACAAACCAAATTACCATTTATTTAAATAAATACAAACATGTCATGCTCAATGTTGCTCGTTGCTGGCTGAATATACCGGATTCCATTGACTACGCTAGCTTAGCTAACAGTAGTGATGCCGGTTCAATGCTATTCTTTAACTACGTGAAGCGACCCTGTATAGTTTACTAGTAACAGGACAAGATCATAAGACTTTGACAAATCACAATTTAAGCCATACCTTTATCTCCCAGGACTATCGTTGAATTTTCTTATCGCTTGTTTTTTTTCTTCACATGCGGCAACAGAACATTCCGGCGCACCAATGACACAGGGCTGCCCGCAGTTGTGCCTGATATTAAATCGGTGCTACCAAATGAGGATGTTGGGCGATATATTAAAAATTGCAAATATCGATGCGCTATATTGACCGGCCTCTACATGGAACGAATGTCTTATGGTTAATAAGGATTTTTATATTACTTTATTTGCGACCAAGCGTTAATGCTTGAACATATTTTTCCAAACACCTTCCAAAAGCTGTCTTTGTATCCTGAGCCCATTAACTTGGGAATACTTTTCTCCCCCCCCCACAGGTTTTATGGCAAAAACTCCTCCTATGTGCATGGTGGTCTGGACAACAATGGCAAACCAGCGGAAGCAGTGTATGGGCAGTCTGTAAGTGTCTCAATACTTGTGCTGTTTCTTTTGAGGTCTATTATATTTGATCACACACAAACCCATTTTGCTTTTTATAAGTTACTTGTTTGGCTGTTGCAGTCTACACACACAAAGTTATTTTAGAAATGAGTTTTCGTGTAACTGCACAACTATGGCCAAGTGAATCGTTTTAAAAACGTGTTTTAAAGCAGTGGTTCTCAAACTTTTTTGGTCAAGCCCCCCTTTAAACCTTTAACGGAATCTGGGCCCCCCAGATCTAAAATAATAATTATTTAATAATGAATTAATAATTATTTTAATGTAAAATAAATGTAACTACTCCTTAATGTTTAATGACACTCTATTTATCTTATTCAAGTGACAATTCAGTTGCGTAGAAACAATTGTATGCTTGTTGTTCTAATATAAAACGTATTGTTTTTTGTCATCTTATGAAAACCCACAGAACCCCATTAATGAAGGATCAAACTGTCCAAGTGAATAAAGAAAAATAGCATTTTTGTAATTTGTTGATCGATATGCATCGTCTTCAGTCTGAGGGTTTTTTCGCTAATCATATTTTATCATCAGGCTCAAGAAACAGATCACAGATAAACTGTTAGCTGTTTCCATTTCACATCTTGAAATTTATTTTAGCGTGAGAAATCGGAGGTGTGACGTGAGGGATCACTCAAATGCGTGAGTCTTACGTTCAAGTTTCACCCGTGAGTATTGATGCGGAAACATCCTGGCAGCTACCATAGCCACAAACATTTTGGGAAATGTATTTTTTTTTTAGATTAGGCCTTGAGTTTGACATGTGCTCTACGTCTTTTGACTGTTTCTTATCTGCTGACGATCTGCGCCCCCCCTTCCAGGCGCACCCCCACTTTGAGAACCACTGTCTTAAAGCATCGTCACATAGACTCTAAATACAAGTTTCCGGGTTGGTGAAGGTGGGGTTTTTCGTGGTCGCACCCTATGCTTGTAGACCTTAAAATTGTGTTGCTGTTTTTTTTTTTGACTGCCACATAGGGCTGAACGATATTGGGGAAAAGTTACATTGCAATATTTTTTCCCAAACGATATATATTGCGATATTGAGAGCCATCAATCCATTAATATATAAATATATTACATCATATTAGATTTGTCCAAAAGAAACCAGTATGTTTCTATACAAAAATTAGCAAAAGAAAAAAATAAGTTAATGAAGCAATATGTTGTTGGAATCAAGAGTATGAGCAGTTTTAAAAGCAATATTATATAGTCAATTTATATAATATAAAAAATCACACTATATATTGAAAAAACATTGTTTGGAATAAACCCATGTGTATAAAAACTTTTATTACATATGACTGTGATTGAAAATTTCACAAAACTCACAGGGCTCTCGATGATGGTATAAACATCTTTCACTATTTACAAGTGTTTTGGCACTGAAATCTAACACTTTATTGTGCCAAAAACAGCGAAGAATTGAGAGGAAATAAGGAAAAAAAGATGCATGTGCGCGAATGTGGAATAATAATCACGGACAGAAAACGCTAAAACAGTTAAATCTAACACTAATAAACCTATTACTACTACTGAGACAATGGTTATATTATTATTATTATTATATACAGTATAAATATTATATTTACAGTGAAATCTCCGCTAAACTGTTGCTAAAGCGATCATAGGAAATCAATCAATCGTCTGTCACTGCTCTCCTGGGAAAGGTCTGTTTCTCTCTGTTTGTTGCCGGCCACAGCTTCAGTTTTAAAGGGTTCACTTTTGTTGCCGACCCGGAAAAAACGTGCTCTTTGGACTTCCGTGTTATTCCGTGTAACACAGAAAATTATAATCTAATAATGGTGTTCCCGCTCTAAATACGAGTAATGTTTATCCAGCAATGTGCACATGTAGATTAGCAGATCCTTTTCCTGGGTTTAAACTTGTGGCCAAGCTTAGCACATTTTTTTTTTATGATTTTTACTTGATCTAAACATCTTGTCTAACATGATTCATAGACTTGTACTCACCTTGGAAAAAGCCGTCAAATAAGAATGAATTGCAGCTCACACTGGATTTTCGTACTCTTTTTCAGTGCAGGTTAAAGGTGCTTTTCAAAAACCAATGTATTTATGCTGTTGAAATACCAAAACCTGATCATAAAGCTGGCAACTTTTAGCCGTTCGAGTCTTCATGCCGAACATGATATAGAATTAGTTTTTCCCTAAGTCAATTTTCTCTTTTAGTATGGCAGTATTCAATTGTCATTTCCTCTCCCCTTTAAACAGGAAATCCATAAGAAGGTGATGGCCCTGAGCTTTCGTGACTGCCACACTAAGATCCGGCATGTGGATGCTCATGCCACTCTGAATGAGGGGGTGGTGGTGCAAGTTTTGGGGGAGCTGTCTAATAACATGCAGCCCATGAGGAAGTTTATGCAGACTTTTGTTTTGGCTCCTGAGGTATGCACTGAACTTTCCCATTGCATTTTAAATGTTACCAGACTTTGGAGCTGAATATTGATTGCTCTTTTACATTACGCTACTTAAATTTTTGTTTGTTTTTGTTTTTTTCCTAAAATGCACATTGACCGTTCTGCTTTAGGAAAACCAAGTGCTGAATGTTTTAATGGGTATTGTTGTACGTTAAAAGCTTGTAGATCATATTACATAGTGAGGGATTTTCATTGCTGCAGCAATAATATACAGTGGTACCCCGAGATACGGAATTAATCTGTTCCAGGGTGGCGTTCATATCTTAAAGCAAGTTTTAAATGTAAAACGTCTAATCCATGCAACAGTTCTCAGAAACAACAGAATAAGTAGATGGAAAAAAATGGAAAACCAGAGAAAAATCAAGTAACGTTTCTTCAATCCTTAGATCTTTACATTGTTTATGTAATAAATGATAATAAAACAGAATAAAACACAAGCAAAATACGTAAAATGTTCACAAATGTAAAGCGATGTGTCGGAGGAGGTGGAACGGATGCAGAAAACATGGCACCACGTATGAAAGTTAATTTTCTTGTTGTTTCGCTCGATTTAAAACTGATTTAAAGTGTTTTGAAGCGTATCAGACCCTTTTTGCGCAAAAACTTTCCCGCGCAGACCTTTCGTATCTTGAAAATTTCGTAACAAAGTATTTATATCTCGGGGGAACCACTGTAATAATCGACAATGGCAATCGTTGATGCAGAATGTCTTCCTCCCTCAGGGAACTGTTGCAAACAAGTTCTATGTACACAATGACATCTTTCGGTACCAGGATGAAGTGTTTGGTGACTCTGACTCCGAGCCTCCTGAAGGTAAGGTGCCAGTGTCGGTCTTTACTCATTTGCTTTAGCTCGACGACCCAATTAAACTTGGTTTCACAGAGTCTGAGGAGGATGTGGAGGAGCTGGAGCGTGTGCACTCACCCGAGGTCGTCCAGGAGGAGTCTTCTGCATACTATGACCCGACACCATGGTAATTTCTTATAATTCTAATTCCTTCAGTTTTTATAGTGCTTTTCCAGCGTTGTTCATTCACTCTACATTCACACACTGGTGGGGGTCGGCTACCTTTGTAGCTGCCCTGGAGCAGTCTGGCAGTACATGGCTGCAATTTCGTGCCTACAGCCTCCTGCTTGCCACCAAAGAAGTTTGATTCCGAAACGATATGAGCATAAAAAAAACTTTTAGAATCATTCCATGAAGACCAGCTAATCAATCAAGTTCAGTGAAGACGTCCGATAATTCCATGGTTCGAAGTCCAATATCTGCACGTTCGCTCTGACACGATTTAGCCAATCTTTCCTGAAACCAGCCAGTGGATTCATCCTTTTATTTTATTCTCGGTGGGAAAAGATATAACTTTTTTTTTTTTTTTATAAATATTGAAATGTGAATCTAAAATACCCTTTTATATATTATATATATACTTTCTCCAGAAGACTTGTTGAGTTTAGTTGTCACACAGTAACGCACTGTTTTGTGTTTGTAGCGTGGAGCCTGAAGTACCACAAGAAGAGGCGTCTATAACTCCAGAGCCACAACCTGAACCAGAAGAAGACGTGGAGCCGGAGCCAGCAGCTGTGGAGCTGCAACCAGAACCAGTCAGTCAGCCAGAAGCTCATGTTGAGGAGAAGACCTTGAGGTCTCCATCATCACCCACACCTGCTGATGCTGCTCCCCCCATGCCAGAAGACAACCGGGTAAGATGCCATCTGTTCATCTCAAGTCAGATCTGTTGAGATGCTGTGCAGCAGTAACCAGCTGGAAGAGTAGGGTCACCAGTGTGGCTTTTTGCTTTCAGCTGTCTTCCTCCTGGGCTTCGGTCACTAGTAAAAACCTCCCACCAGGTGGAGTTATCCCTTCTACTGGTATTTCTCCACACGTAGTCCGAGTCCCACCAGCACAGGTAGATTCTTACCATCAAGACCTTTTGTCATTTGCAACAAATGCCTGGGAACTTCATTCACATTTTCTATTTAACCTCAGACGAGAACAGAAACTAGTTTTTAACGAGCCCTTTGTTTGTTATTGTTCAAATTTAAGAGACTCAACATTTTAGAGCTTTCTACCCGGATTTATTGTTCAGTCATTTTGTCCACACTATTTTCATTTGTGTGGTGCTCAAAACAATCAAGGAAGTGAACCGCATCATTATCATTATCTCCCTCTAACCAGTCAGATTAATTTAGTATTTTTATAATTAACATCTTCTGAAGAGACTTTGCGCATGAAAATTGTCCTCAGTGCTGCAAGGCATTCCGGATAAATTTACAGAAGGCATTTGTTTGTAAACTATACGTACAATGATGTAGCTATGCAAAACAAGAGGTTTAATAATTTCGACAACTCGATGATTTATTGGCAAATTATTGGTTTTGTCTTTGGATAAAATTTGAAGAACGTCAGTACGCTTCCAGTTAACCTACTTGAATGAGTGCTATGTTTTCAAAATGGTTTCCAATTGTTTATTGTAACTTTGTATTTGGTCCACAGTCGCGTGTAGAAGTAAAAACAGAAACTCAGACCACAGCACAGAGACCCCAGCGAGACCAGAGGCCACGGGACCAGAGACCAGGACCCCCTCCAGCTCAGAGAATACCAAGACCAGGAGGTTTGCATAATAGAAAGCTGCAGTTATTCTATAGTTCCAAAAAAATGTCAGCGAGATCTCTGCAAATAATGAACTCGCATGGGCAAGTCTACCTTAAAACATTACTTTATTTTTTTATTTCAAATAAATTAAATATTTTTTTAGGGTGAATATTTTAATTCGGTGATCACAACTACCGGGCCGTGGGTCATTTGGTACCGGGTTGCAAACAAAGAAAAAATAGTTTTGATTATTTCCTTTTGATTTAATATCGGAGTCTTAGTGAAGTTTGATTTTGAAAAGTGGATTCTCTCTATTACATCCGTCTCACTTGACTCATGTCAACTCCTCGACACCATAAGTCACGTGATGCATCCCACTAAATTAAAGTTACAGTGGATTTACGTTAATCATTATTATTGTATAGAAAAATACCACAGTTTTTATTGCCACCTTAAAGGCTGTGAAAATATTGTCAATCAACCGGTCCGTGGTGCACAAAAGGTTTTGGATTACTGTTTTAATTCATGGCAATAATTTCCATTTATTTTAAGGAAGTCCTGTAAGGAAGACTATAAGCTAAACCGAAATATTCACTCCTCTAACACGCACATCTATCTGTTAATGCGTTTTAGGGTGTTTGCTTGCAGCAAGTGTTTGTCTGTGATTGCAAATAATTGTTCAGTAGCAAGTAAGATGGGGGTTTACATAGATCACTGGTCTCTAGATGTGCGCCGTGACGCCAAAATCAATGGGCCAACAGAGCAGTCTGCATTGTATAATGGCCTTTTTTCATCGAGATTGCATACACTACTCTAAATAAGCATAAAATAACCATTAGTGTTTTATGCTTCGTTTGCTTTGAGTGATCGGCGTTAAACTTGCAGATGATTGTTTCTCTGTGATGGAGAATATATAATGAAGAACGAGCTTTCACTAGCTTCGTTTATAAGATTGTAATCAACCATTTTGAGCTGCATTTTTCAGGTTCAAGTAACAAATTCTCTCAACCTAAACATCACTATGGTGAGCTGCTCTTCTTGAATGCTAAACCAGTTCTCATTCCCAGTTGCTCTGAAAAAACTTTTCATGCTCAACTTGTCAAACATTTGAACTCTTCCACCTAACTCCCAATACTACGAACCCTCAAACGATGGAAATGCCAGCTAGTGATCTTAATGTCAGTCTGTTGTTGGAGAAACTTGGCCTTTTTTAGTAAATCTAAACTTTTCTGGTTTCTGTTTCTATCTCAGTGGTGCGCGAGGGTGAGAGCGGGGAGTCGGAGGTACGACGAACAGTTCGGTATCCAGACAGTCAGCAGCTGTTTGTTGGAAATGTACCTCACGATGTGGACAAGAATGAGCTCAGAGATTTCTTCGAACGTAAGTGACTGCATTTGTGCAGCACACTTTATAAAGAACAGTATTTCAATGCAAACTAATACTTTTCTTTCTTGCACAGAGTATGGCACAGTCCTTGAGCTGAGAATCAACAGTGGAGGAAAGCTGCCGAACTTTGGATTTGTGGTGTTTGATGATTCTGAGCCGGTGCAGAAAATCCTCAGCAATCGGGTTGGTGTTAAGTCAAAAGTATGGGGTGATTGGTATGTTCTGATGAGTGTTTGATAATCAGAGCAATCTTTTCAACATCTCAGCCCATTAAACTGCGAGGAGACGTTCGGCTGAACGTAGAGGAGAAGAAAACTCGCTCGGCCCGTGAAGGTGACCGAAGGGACATCCGCCCCAGAGGCCCAGGAGGTCCACGGGACAGGATAGGTGGGTCAAGGGGACCTCCTTCCCGTGGAGGCATGGCTCAGAAACCCAGTTTTGGAGCTGGTCGTGCTGCAGGACCCAGCGAGGGCAGATTCACAGGGCCTCGTCAGTGAGGCGGCTCTCACACCCTTCACCGCTGAAGCAAGGTCACCACAGATGGCTTCCCTGTCCCAGTCTCCATCCCTCACTCCAGGACCCCGGAGTGCTCTCTTCTGGACTCTTCCTTTTATTTCTGAGATTGAACTTGAATTTGTTGTAGAAAAACAAAACTACTTGAATTGGGGAAAAGAGAAACCTAGCATTTGGTTTTAGTGTTCTCTCCCTGTTTCTTAAAGGAACGTGTTTTTACTGCTTGGGCAATCCTGTGTATTGCTAGCGCCCGCTTTCAGGTCAAGTGCAAGTATGGTTTAATTGGAATTGTTGCCCAGTACTTTGTGTGTGTGTGAGTGACACTCTAGCATGTAAAAAAATCCTGTTTGCCTTCTACCGTTGCACTTCATCAAGAATGACGACATATTTTAACAACTCCACTGTTAAGAGAACAAATAAACTCTATGTACTATTTTGAGCATCACTGTGTTGTCTCCGGAAACACTGTTAGTTGCTGATCTTCCCATGTTCTTAGAAATAATGGAAAGATTTTTCAAAGGACCATAAATGCTGCAGTTTTACAAACATTTTTCCCCCTCCTGTATTTTGGCTTGTCATTAATTGTGTAACATATTTGTATATTGACAGCAGAATGTTTTCGGGTCAAAACATTTGATTGTTAAAGGGTTGGAAACAAACTAATCAGATCCAGTGATTGGTAATAAATCGTTACTAGCAATTGACTGACTGATATTGGTGTATGCATATTAATCAGATGTAACAGTGTCACGCTGCTTATAAAAAAGCCTTAGTGATTACCAAGAAATTGTCGCTATAAAGATGAGTAATCATTTAGACAAATAATACCATAAAAGGATCAGAGCTCCAGGAAAGGACCTAAACTACAAATGAGGAGTTCATTTTGTGCCAAAAAGACAACCGCAGCTAAAACAAACGCAAATAAATTGATTGGAAAAAAAGTGATTACCATAAAATCAACATTGATTTTAAATACACTTCATTTTTTTGTTTTAAGCTCCGGTTTTGCGTCTTAAATTTGAATACGATTTCAGCATCTTTACTTTTGCTCTCCAATTTTGCGTGTGCGAACCCGAAAGTTGCGTTTCTGGCACAAACCTTCCATGGGGGCGGGGATAATAGTGGTTCGCCCTCATTGGCTAGTGCGGTTTTGATTGGCAGCTCAATGAACCGGATGTACAAGCGTGAATGACTGTATGTCAAGGAAAACTGATGGACATCATTGTGTTTGTTCAGTTCGTTAAATCTCTCACATTTCAGCCTGCAACACAACAAAACCTCAGAAAAAGATACCACAACAAAAAAAAATCACCTTTAATTTACCTTTAAATCCTCAAAAATCCATTGCGATCATAGGAGAAACAACTTTTCACAACTTCAACATGCTCAATGTAAAACAATTGTAGTCTAACAAGCGTGGTTTTATTTTTGGGTTCTTTATTTTATATTCACTCTCAACACAGACACAACTTCGTTTCCTTTACAACATACAGTAAACATACAGTAAGAGTGGCTACCGCCACCTGCTGGACAAACGCTGTTCTTGGAAAACCAAATACAGTGGTACCCCGAGCTACGAACGTAATCCGTTCCAGGGTGACGTTCGTATCTCAAAGCAAGTTTTACATGTAAAACGCCTAATCCATGCAACGGCTTTCAGAAACAACAAAATAAGTAGATGAAAAAAATGGAAAACCAGAGAAAAATCAAGTAACATTTCTTCAATCCTTAAATCTACACATTGTTAATTTAATAAATGATAATGAAACAGAATAAAACACAAGCAAAATACATAATATGTACACAAATGTGAAACCTTACCTTGAGAGTGAAGCGATGTGTCGGAGGAGGTGGTAAGGTAACGGATGGCAGAAAACATTACGGCACTACGTATGAAAGTTAACTTTCTCAAGATATTTCATGAATTACTGACACAAACACGGTTTCAAGCTCAAGCGCAGACAGATGGAGAGAGCGCTTCTGAGAAGGCGTCACAGGGGCTACAGAACAGCACTTTCCACGTTATAAACGTTATTTCACCTTGACTCTAATATTTGTTATTGTACATTATTGGTAATCTATACATAATGTTTCGCTCAATTTAAAACTGATTTAAAGTGTTTTGACCACTGTACAGTACAGTGGTACCCTGAGATAAGAAATTAATCCATTCCAGGGTGGTGTTCGTATCTCAAATATTTCGTATCTCGAAGCAAGTTCTACATGTAATCCGTGGAACGGCTCTCAAAAACAACAGTATAAGTAGATAAAGTTGATTCACACGGTTCTTCGGTTGGCTTGTCAGCAGGGTACTCTTCAGCTCTGTCAAGGAAATATTGATGCAATGACACTCCCTGCCTGAAGATGGCATTTGCAGTACAACAGATTCTCACCGTTGGTCGTTCTCCTTAAGAAAAACTGATTTGATATAGCAATCCGAAACTCTTTTTTAATTTTTTTTTTTCGGTCACAGCTCAGTGTAGAGGCCTGTAGGGTGGTTCAAATACAAAGGATGTAAAAGGTTCAGCTACATTTTCGTTGCTAACTTTCTGTTCTATTTTTTCTAAAATCATCATGAAAAAATGCTGTATTCTTAAAATAAGTTGTGTAAAAGAGTGTTGTCACTTAGGAATGAGCTTTAGCCTACAATGCAAGAAGGTTCTTGCGTTTTAATTAAATTCTGGACTACAAGTTCAGAAATAAATGAAAATAAAGAATAAGAATGATTCGTCAGCATAAGAGCTAAAGGTAAGGTGAATTACCACCAAAAAAGCAAAATCGATCTGACCTTATGCAAATCCATTATCTCTGTGCTCCAGGACCCAAATATCAACAGTCTCCTAGTCCAGTCCCCTCTGGGTTATGCAGATCATAAAAAGTCATTTATGCATCAATAGATTCCCATCACCCAGCCACTGAAGAGAGAAAATTTCACAATATTGGGTGTTTTTCACAGATATCGTATCCCAAGGGACATTCTGGCCCATCATCCTTCAGTGTTATTCTCTCGGGTGGTTGTGCTCAGATTACTCGCCCTAATTGTGAATTCTAGTTGCATCAGACAGAAAAAATGACAAGTGTAACCCCTCATGAACTGGAATCTCAGTGAGCATGATTAGCTGCTGCTGATGAGGGAAGATGTTGTCCAGCAGGTGTCCCAACATTAGTATTCCTGAGAGAAACTGGCTTCTCCATCAGTTTATTTGCTGTTTCTTGCCATCAGGACACATACAAGCTCTAAAATTCCTCCAACAGCTGGCCACAGCCCACCAAACACGACTTCTCAACTTCTTTTGCACTGCACAAAAAGCTACAGCTATCTAAAGGGATTCAATCATCTATTTTCAAAGCAATGTATATAACTCAGTCGTTTATGTAACATTGCATTCATTTTTTCCTCTTTTTTGTGTACAGCAAATTTGGGGGAGCAAATTAAAATGTAACCCTTTTAACGTTGCAACAATTTTGAAAGGCTTGAAAATCAAGATGGTTGCTTTTAGCTTTCCAATTTGCTACCTCATCAAGGCTTTGAATAGTTTTGTAGGTTATTCTGTGTGTCTAATTAATGGGGTTGAGACTATTGGAAATCTCACAATAACGATATTGCTAAGTTAAAAAGGATTTCCAATTTACCCTGTCACAAAAGGGTTCGAGTGGCTGATAAAGGTAACCATCCTCACCTCGACCTGTTTGCTTGGAATCAATGTTTGTGTAAAAAGGTTTCTGAGTTTCTGGCTCCTGATAGACCCTTGCCTCTTTCATCCAGTGATGTGCCGACTACGAATCTACGGGTAAAAAGTGGTTGGACAGTACAAACAGGAAAGGGATATAAAAAGATCTCCAAGGAACTGGGAATACCAATCAGCAGTTTTCAAACTCTGAGGAGGAAAGTGATTGATTCTGGTGAAACATTTCTGCTACAACTGCCAGAAAAATTTAAAGAGATGCAACGAAAAACCCCAAAATAATTCCAGCTCAGATACAGGGCTCTCTGTTTCAAGGAGCTTAATAGGGAGACACTTGAAGAAAAATGGGTTGCATGATCAAGTTTCCAGAAGAAAGCCACCACTACACAAATGCCAAAAAGTAGCTGCTTTGTTTGAGTAGCAAGCTCCAAACTTCTGTAACAAAGTTATTTGGAGCTATCAGACTAAAATTGAACTTTTTCATCACAACCATAAACGCTTCATTTGTAGAGGAATCAAAAAAGCCAATGATGAACGGAGCACCATACCTACTGTAGAGCAAAGCGGTGGGTCACTGATGATGTGGGAATTTGTGAGCTCTATAAGCAAAGATTTGCTATAGTACCAATAAGAAACATTCCTTGATTCAACACAAGGAGAATACACAAACTAAAGCTTAAAAGCAATCATCATTTTTATTACATTTTACAAGATAAGCTGTTAGCTAGCTAGGCTTTCTGTAGCTAATGCCACTGGTTACTCGTAGTCATCTGGAGACGACATGTGACCATGGTTTCAGGTCCTAAATCCAGTTTTGTTTTGAATTGCAGCAATCCATTTGCTTCTTCTTTCTTTGGTCTTTGCCAGTCTATAGAATGGTGCTCATGAAGTGTTTAAAAAGCTTTGATTTGCACATTTACAGCATTTGCACAGGTCAAATTTACATTCACCACTAGAGCATGTAGTGGCTTCTCTCAGTCATAGGCAAATCGAAATGGAGTTTAATATTTAATTGATAGTTTGGTAATATCAGAAAATGGACTAAACGTTTCTTGTATAAAAAAAAATTCTGAGATGTTCAGATTTAATTTACTTTGACAATGTTAACCAATCTATGGGCAGATTTAACTCTTGAATGTTGAGTTTGGAGTGCAGCACAGACTAGAGCAATGCCAGATGCTAACGTTGTCACGACCATTAAATGTTTGTTTGGTAGTGTTTAGGTGTGTTGTTTAGTGCGCTTACTTTTAGGAGCTGAATCTTCATCAATTCCCGGTCACTGTTTCTGTTCCAGCCACACTCATCAATCACACTTGGAAGGTCCCATTGGCTGAAGACGACAGATTTCCTGCCTACCAGCATTGGAATTTATTCTGTAAATGTAAATCCATTGTAGTTTATGCACATTTTTTCTTTATTGATAAGAAAATATGTTTTATGCACATTTTAAAAATGTATGCACAGCTTTCTGTGTATCCCATTTCCATACAGGGCTTTCTATGTAATATTATAAATGTGCATAAAAAAGGGAGAATGGAAATGCAGGTAGTTTAACAAAGAATACTTTCCGTTTCTTTCAGCAGGTACTTTTCAAACAGGGAAAGAGAGCGTTTACACCAAGAATCAATGAATGTGAAGCATTTCAGATGTATTAGATAATTGCAAAAATGTTTTGCTTTAACTTCAAAATATAATTGTTACCCTCACCATTTTAAGCTAACAGTACTTAAAAAGATGATTGATGATTAAAAAGAGTTTATTACACGTAAAGATAATTATATTAAACAGTACACCTAAACAAACAAGTATACGTTATTCAATATTTTTGATGCAACCGGTTTCCTCGTCCATTGCTGCTCCTCCGCTCTGGACTGGCTCCTCATTCTCTAGCTTTTAATGAGTGATGTGTATGTTTTTATTAAAAAGTGTATTTTTTAGTTGTATTGGACTTTACAGTATTACTGTTCTTAGACCATGTCCACACGTTCCCGGATTTTTTGTTAAACAGGTTTTTCTCTCACCATGTACAGAAAAAAAAGTGTCCACACGTGTTCCAAACCAAACCAACAGGTGGCCGCCAAGTTTTTTTTAAAATGATTATTTAACACTGCATGAGTAAAAACATGCAAAAAAATAAGTAACAATGTTTGTACTGCTGACTGATATTCAGTCCACTTTTGCACCTAGTATATTTTCACTTGAACAACTTAATGTCTATTTTTGTTTCTATATTATGTCTATTTTTTTTGTTAGAATGTCTTTTTGTATATTTCGAATGTCTGTTTTGTAAATTTGGATTCATATTTTATATTTTATTACCTGTATCTTGTCTTTTCTTGTGAGTCTGTTGCACTGTAGTGCCTCTGCGCAAAAACACATTCCTCGTATGTGCAAACATACCTGGAAATAAAGCTCATTCTGATTCTGACACAAGCGTTTGGTGATCAAATGGGAAAAATGAGGCGCATGTTATCCTGTACATGCTGTAAGTCACAATAGCGAAATAAACAGCAACAAAGTCCTCACTTTGGAGCCGTTACTCTTGCTAATCTTCAAAAACTATTTATCTTGATCTTACATTTTCAAAAATGTGCAGTTACATGAAAAATCCTACTTTTGTGATTGTATAGCTTTATATATAGTTTTATTTTCTCTTTACAGCACTTTGAAAATTCAATATCCTACTGTGACGATGTAGCAATTCTTCCTGTTCTTACCTCATCATCCCCTGAGCCAATCATTGTTCTGTGTAATATTGATTTACAAACAGAATCTTGTATTTTATGTTTTCTGTATGATGTGTGAATTGTGTATGCATTATACCAGGTTTTTGTAAGTGTTTTACTGTGCAAGCTTATGTTTGAGGTTTGCGGATGTGGTGTAACCACAGAGATGAGATGATCAGAGATGCTTTTTGGTAGAAAAAGTTGTTGACAGATGCGTTTCCTTATAAACACGGTTTGGCGCGTCACTGTCCAACGAAATAGTTCCTGTAAATATTTATTTTATTTTTATTCATTTACTGTTTTTTTTCTTCTATTTTTATTATTATTTTTTTTTCTTCTTTTCCTCTTCCTTTCTTTCTTTTTCACTCGTGTATTTTCACCCCCCCCCTTCCCCAACCCTTTATCCACTCCCCCTTTCAGTCCAACACCATCTTGTCCTGACACAACTGATATAAACTGCCTCGTGGGAACCACAACTAATAAATATTTACATACATTCAATGCTCCAATCCAGAGGAGAAAACACCACACCAGGTGTTTTACTCCCCTGGAGAAAGCAAAACTGTCCAACTCAGCAAGGCATATACTCTCCCATGTGATGGCTTTTGAGCAGGACAGGACAAGGAAAAAAAAAAAACTTGGGGCTTAAGTCTGTGAGCTTGACGCAGGCACCAACGCGTTGGTGTTGCCGGACCTATCACTACTGAATTGTGCTCATGGACCATATTAAGGCTAAATAGGAACACACCCTGCTCAGTTGTTATTCAGCCTAGGGTTGCTTTTCCTCAAGTGAGTTAATTGAGTTTTTTTTCTACATTGTATTTTCATTCTGTTTTTGTTAGGCTATTTGATTAGCTTTTTTTTATTTTTTATTGAGTTGTTTTGTTTTCACGTGTAGCTCACATTAAAAACACTGAAATCCTGACTCTGGAAATACACCTTAAGACCCCCCGGAAAGATCCCACATTATGACACATACCCGCTTTTTCCCATTTGGGTTCACGGGTGTCTGCTGGTGCCTATCTCCAGCTCACATCGGGACAGAGGCGGGGGTGCACCCTGGACAGGGTCACCGGCAAACCTTGAATTAGCAACCATCTATACTGCATATCAAGTGCTACCCACTGTGCCGCCCTGCTGTTAAAATGTGCTATATAAATAAGTCTTGAAAAGGGATGAAATGCAATCTATTTGTTATAGATTCTATTAAGGAGACTAAAAGGGTTCGTTCTGTGGTTGTGGCTTTTAGAAATGGCATCAGTTCGTAATAATCCCTAAAAAAGCATCCATTGGTAGATGCATAATTATGTTATGCACATTTGTAGAAGGTGAGGAACTGAGTGAAATTAAAGCCATTATTCAATAACAATCTTCCTCTCCAGTGAGCTGTTAACCACTGTGACCAATTATTCAGTCAACTGAAGCAGGTCACTTCAATTTGTGAATGAACCCTTCAGAGCGGTTTGCACTGCATCGACTGCAAGAGGAACAGCTTGATTTTCTCGTATTTTGTCGTTGTTGACTTATAAAGTGAACCATTGAACGATTACTCAACTCTTTGCTAAACACAAAGATATAAGAAATATTCCATATGTCAAATAAACTCATTTAAAGTTTTCTGTTGATGAAACCAAATTAGATTCTCAGATAAAGAGGAAAATATTCATGTCTTTCCCATCAAGGGAGAAGCATATTGATATTGGAGGCTAGTCAGAAGGCTGGACGGTCTCGAGCTAGATGGAGGTACGATTTTGTTCCAGACACCTCAACCGAGGGGATAAACCAACATTTTGTGCTCCATGCCAAAAGAAGGACGGCCAAATGGCTTTCGTATGTGTCCACATTGTACCTTTTGCAAGGGACCTTCCAGTGCTGCAGTCATCTTCAGAATAAAGCCTGGGCTGTGCTTCTCAGAAATAACGAAATTACAGTTAAATTCACAAAAAAGAGAACTTTCTGTTTTAAACAAACAAAACTCAGTTTTATAGTCACAATCATGAAAATGTGAAAAGTGATGTGAACACATTTAGCATCTTTAGCTCTTGCTCTTTGGCTGATATTCATATGTTTTTGACACCACCTTATAGGTCTAGGCCCTTCTCCTGCTGCCCTCTTAATGTGTAACAGGAAGTGCTACATCTCGCAGTTCAGGGATTGACCACTAGAGGCTGACTCTAGAAATGAGCAGGTTCTGTAGAACACAATGTTAAAATGCCTTTAATAACTTTACAGCTTAACACCATGTTCACCTGCCTGCAGTTTATACGTCATCATGATAAAATGCTTATTGTTGTCTACAGATTTCCTGAACATTTTTGGTCAGACTCATCAAAAAATGAAGTATCAGCATGGATGTTAAAAACCACCACTAAACCTTAGCTGTAATGAACAGAGCAGCTGATGAGTGTTTGGGGGCACATTCCCTGGGAGGCTGGGTGTGGTGGTGGCACTGGTTTTCTCATCTCTAAAGCAAGACATCCTCTTTTGATTTCCATGCTGTCTCTACTACACACCCACCATCTACCGCCCTAGGACAACAACTCTCTGAAATCTTTGAGGAATTGGACGGTCTACTTTCATCTTTCTCAGAAAAGGAATCCAGCCTACTAATTGTATTTGAGGTCTTCAACATACACCTGAACAAGTCAGAGACTTTCATTCCCTTGTGACTTCCTTCAACCTGGATCTGACTACCACTGCCAAACACAATTCAGGAAACCACTTGGACCTCATCTACACACAAAGCAAAACACCCCACATCAAGTCACGGTGACATCACTGCACACTTTTGGCCACCTCTTCATCATATTCAACTGATACTACCGAACATTATCCATACGACCGTTATTCCTGAAGACCCTCCGTCCTGCTCCGTCTACATGTCCTCACCTCCCACACTCCCAGAGCTCTCCTCACTCAACACAAATAATACTACAAACTCTGCTCTAGACTAACTTTGTGTCTCGACAAGATCTAATCGCTTATTACCAGAACAACAAAGGAGTCTTCTTCCAATCCCTGGTTGTCAAGCGTTCTCAGGGAACAAAGGTCCACCCTTCGGTCTGCAGAGAGGAAATGGTGGAAATCCAAAAGTGACACAGACCTCGCTGCTTTTCAGACTTTTCTTGTGTCGTTTTCAAGCAGAGTACATGAGGTCAAGAGCATATACTACCACAAGAAAATCAACAATTCTACAAATAGTCGAAAGCTCTTCAGAACTGTCATCTTCCTCAATGCTGACGACTTCGCTGAGCACTTCACGCAGAAGACTCCAACCATCAACAGCCAGTTCATTGTCTCAGTCAACCAGACTCACAAAGAACCCACCACAATTCTACTCCCCTCTTTCACTCTACCCTCAGAACACAAACTTCTCAGATCATCGCATCCAACCACATGTCCTCTAGTACCTGTACCCTGTCACCTTCTCCAGACCATCTCACCTACCATTGTACCGGCTCTAACTCATCCTTCACTCAGACTCTTTTCGAAGAAGCTCGGGTAACACTTTCCTCAAAAAGTCAGCTCTCGACACTTCACAGGTAGAAAATTGACTACCTCACTTTTAAAATGTGTTGTGTTTAATCGATTGTCTTCTTTCCTCACAGATAATGGAAAACTTGATAAGAACCATTCCGGATTCAAGGATGGCCATTCAACAGAAACCGCTCTTCTCTCATCAGACTTGCCTGAGCAAACTCTGACTCATCAGTTATCATTCTACCAGACATCTTTGCAGCCTTCGACCATCAGATCCTCCTGTTCACACTCACAACTAATGGCTTCTCCGGCACTGCCCTGGAGTCCTACTAAATTCTTTAGAGTCGGCTGGAGGAGCAAGGTGTCCAAGTTGCAAGGTGTCGCAGCTGCTCATAGGAATTCCACAGTGATCAGTTCTTGGTCCGCTGCTCTTCTCAACCTCCTTCACCTCCCTGGGTACCATCACCCACAGACATTGAAGTGACCCCTAGTGGTGAAATACTGCACGGTACCTTGATTGTAACCGTTAGTTGCTTTTAAAGTTCAGTTCAACTAAATGCATCAGTTTGAATTTAAAACTATAGAGCAGGAGGAGGTGTCGTCACATTGGGTGCAACTGCCATTTTGTTTAAAAACTATGAATACAAAATAAACAACTATTACTGATAAAATAGAATAACAAAGCCCAATACTATGTTGATTAGCTTTAGTTCTATCAGTAGGAGTCGCTCTGTTTAAGTAAAACTTTTGTTGTTTTTTTTCATGTGGACTGGTGAGAATGAACACAGCACATATAATATTAAATATTACTTTGCATTCTGCCCTAGCTACTAAAAAAGTAAAAAGATGCCATCCAATTTTTAAGACATCACGCAGTGCTTCTGGGGTCTGGCACTCCACTTGCTCATTAACATACAATGGTAGAAGGGGCTAAAACTTTATAACATTAAAACCACTTTAAATCAGTTTTAAATCAAGCAAAACATTATGTTACTAATTAAAGATACTATTTATAGGTTACTAAAGTCAAATAATTGTGTTTATAAAGTGAAATGTGTTGTTCTGTATCGTAAGTTGTGAAACAATGGTGTCTTACCTTTAACTTTGTTTCCAAAAATCATTTTGCACTTTATAAATGTATTTTTAGGACACCATGGCTCAAAGGCCATGTCCACATGTACCCAGGTTTTTTCTCAACTCTGTTAATAAAAAACCTGCGTCTACACATGTCCTTTTAAAAACAAACACACTGTTGAAAGAAAAAGTTTTTCTTCTGAGTTCAGCAGATCAATTCGTTGATCAGGTGTCTGGAATTCAGACTTGGCGATTTCCTGGTGGTGATCCTCTTAGACCCGGATTCTTGTCCAAGGTTCCATTGGTCCCCTTCCAAGACAGGTGGTGAGCCTTGCAAGCTCTGTCTTGGAGGAGTCATATCAAGCCCTGGGTTTTTGCTGTGCCATTAGACCCCATCGGCTATGCGTGAACCGAACCTTACTTTCATATGTTACTGAGTACAGTCCTGGGAGTATGCGGGCTCCAGGCAGAGATGCCCAGGCTGTGAGATGCCCTGCCCATTCAGTCATGATTACAATGAACATGTTCCATGTATAAGGGTAAAGGGCTTACACAAGTAACCAAGATGTTTTGGATCCCCACGGTTCATAGTGATGACCTAAAGTAGTCCTCCGCTTGCACACATTTCACAAACTCTACAGATTTTTTAGTTCAGAAAAACTTTAATAGTAGAATTCGATTTAGCAGTATGACATATTTCAATAAATATCATGTTATATACAGATATAGCAGAAATTGTACATTCCTTTTTTTTCTTCAAATTGCTCACATTTCTGTACAAGCCAAAAATATCTGCCATTTTTCCTATTCATGCAAAACGCCATGTTTTAGCACTGGAACACAAAAAAACAAATAAAAAAAAAAGAATTTGCTGTTCTTTTCACGGCCTGGAAATGCACTGGGATCATGACAAGAAGCTAATAAATAGATGCACTTTGTGCCAGTACACAATAGAAGCCAAATCTTCCTCAAAATTAAGGCCATACCAACTTGTGCAAAAGTAAAAAAAAATACCCCCAGTTTTGAGTACATAAGTTACATAGGAGCGCCGTGCCCATCAATCATCACCCAGAGTTCACTGCTTCCTAGGCAGCTGGATGGTCTCATGACTAAAGAGGACAGAATAAATGAAACACCTCAAATAAAGGGTTTGAAATCAAGGCTTGAAACCATTTGTTATAATGAAGCCAATGAACAAAGAGTATTTGCATATAGCACATATCATCCAAGCCAGATGTGTTCATTATGTCTGGTGTATTATATAAAGTGTGTGTAACGCTTGAATGCCTGTCAGTTACACACACTGACAGTGCTTTTAGCAGGGTTCATCAAGAAACAGATCGGTCATTAACAGCAACAAGAAGCTGAAGAGTTTTACAAATGCATCCTAAATGGGTTTCCAGCACAGCAATAAGCATGTAAACTAACTCCATTTCCACATTGTGCACTCTGATGCGTATCAGTGCAACCTGTTTGATGGTCGGCTAGTTTGGTGGCAGACAAAACTTTGATAAATATCGTTTGTAATGTTACAGATATAGCGGCAGACACTTGTTTCAGCAGAGCTCATTAAATGAGAACATTCAAGCCATGTGTGAAATGTGTTCCTGCTTCATTGCGTTGCATGTTGAAGAGTGTTACGCATTACGGAGCTCTTCCTTCTGCCAGTGGAGTTCAGCTTTTGCTTAAAGTACCCCCCAAAGAGAAATCAGAAACACTTCATGAATTACAAAATACAGTTTTCTCTAGATGTTGATTTATGTGAGGGATATGATTATATTTCATTAATCAAAAATAGCCCTTCGGAAATTCCATGTAGCCTGCCATTTAAAAGTGGTAATTCTAAATTATGCTAATTAAATAAAGGTACAATATGTAAGATTTTTATAATTAGACTAATACGTCTCTTAAAGTTTCTTAATTTAGAGAAATTTGTTTTAATTCATAGTTGTGTTGTGCTAGATGTCAGTTCCGATTCAAACAGACTGTAAAAATCTCACATGTTACCACCTCCATTTCATGTGAAAAGATCAGGTCTGAAGTGCTGACATGACAGGAGGCTGCACATGCTCAAAAGGAACACCAGGAGTAGGCGCGCGTATGGTACCAGTGCTCCAGCTCGAAGGTCCGCTTCCTCAACTCAGTAATTATCGCTCAATTATGTGGCTATGACTCACTTTTTGAGTTAATACACACCTCATCTCATTTCTGAGAGAACCCACAGAAATGTTGATCATGAATACACCAGGAAATTTCAGTTAAACCTACATTAAAACAGACTTTAGAACGCAAAATGGAACAAATATCACTGAGGATTGACAGCCATAAACATATGCTCTAAAGATTTTGTGATTTACAGCGTACTAGTGTATCATAGCATAGCTAAAGTTCTACTTCGAGGTGTCACTAACAGGCTCTATGTAATCGTGGTAACACATAGCCAATTTGTGGTTATTTTTTACAAACACACAGTGATGCAAGAGTAATTATTTACCTCATTCTGGCAAATCCACTGTAGGCTACTCAGTTACTCAGAACACATTCATTTTTCAGTGGCAGAGTAATTTAAGGGATTACAGTTTCAAATCGAGTAACTAGATTGCATCAATCCTGGATTTCAGGCAAGGGCCACACATGGGTCATGACTGGCCCAAGTCACAGCCAAGTTAATTGTACTACGGGGGCTTTCAGTGAGCACTTTACGCCTATTAATCTATGCACCACATGAAAAGGGTTTGTTTTTCATGAGGAAGCCTGATGTGGTTGTAAAGAATCAAAGGTAAACTAGTTTATACTGGAATTTGTGGCACGTGCATAAAAACATATCAAAAGGGATTCTAAATCTAAAGGATGTTTAATGGATCAAGCTATGGATGTTGGGTTTTTGTTAGAGCTGGCTTACCTTCATCAACATTCTCAATAGAACACTAACGAATATCACAAATGTGTGTATAGTCTAAAACGAATCATTTTAAATCATCCGTGCTGCTGAAGGGGAATGAGCATTAAGTATTTATTGACACCGACACTGACTACAACTCCCTCCAACAACGCCTCTAAGGCTTCGAGGGGTCTGCCACTAGGTGGTGAAAAATTACGTATTGTACCTTTAAAAAAAGTTATAGGTCCCTGTAATTCACAACAGAGATCATTTTAGAAACTGGCAAGGAGATGTCAGTAACTGTTGGCTCTGTATAAAAATTGCAAATTGTGCAGGTATTACAAAATTTCTCAGATCAAAGAATCAAATTAAGAACAAAGGTCTTATGTTAAACCAGAAAGGCAATGGCAATAGAGTAACACAACTACTCTTTGGTTTCAAACAAGGTGTTCCAGAAACGCCACACATGGTACAGTTTTGCATATCCCCCACAGAGATGATGGATACAATGGTGTAACTCCTCTGTTTGCTATTCAAAGGAAACATGTGCATTTGAGCACGGGTGGAAATGAACCCAAACAAGCTAGAACCATGTCCCGTGGGCCCTTCAGAAAAAACTCTTTGACAGGATGAACACTGAAAATAATTGCATATTCAATTCTTGCATAGAAAAGCCAGATGAGGATGCAACCGAAATGTAAAAATCTAGGAGTAGTTCTAGTCTCATGGCACTGCTTGTACTTCTAGACCCAATGCTTATAAAATAACACTGCTGCAACTGGAGTTCCGAAACATAGCTTTGCCCTCCTTCTTCCACATATACTAAGATTTGGCAAAACCAAAACAATACATTTCACATCTATTTATGCAATAACTTACTTCATTTCCCCCGTTATACAAGGCCTTTAATATATAGTTGGCCGACTTTCATAAAAAAGGTCATCATTTTTGGTTAACCTGAAAGATGATGTTTGGCACAGAACTGGATGTTTAATAAATAAAACATATAGAAAATATGAAAATGAGCACAAACAGAGCAACACATTGACCACAGGTTGAATAAATAATCTGGTTTTCTCATTGGCACTCATCAAGATCCAATAATGACCATTCCATCACGAGACCTCAGGACAAATGTAAGCGATTCAAGGTCTCAGGCATTTTAATGGTAATCGTGGAAGCCCCAAACAGCCTCGAGACCTGATATGTTTCACTCTGAACGACGTGCCCACGGAAGAATTCTCATAAATATGTTGTATATTACAGCAGAATTGGTCCTTACTCTTGCAATGCAGTACGTCTTCAAGTTGCAAAAATCTTATCCTCTTGTACTCCAGTTCAGAAGTTCAGAATATTTACTTTGAGTCATTTTGTTTTTTTAGTAAATATATTGCCACATTCATATATCATGCATTTTACTGCATTGCTATTGCACAGGTCCGGATTATCAGAAGGAAATGAGAGAAAGAGATGAAAAAAAGGAATAAATACCTCTGCCAAGGACTCGTCATCACCAAAGCGAGTGAGAGTATTGCACTGAGAGAAAGGCGGGCGGGGTGGGGTTAGGGGCAGGGCGGGGTCGGGGCATAGAGGCGTGTGTATTTCACTATCTTTACTGCTTGTGGATATCCTCGCTGCGTATGATCTTGTATATGATCCAGTAGAAAATGTTAAAAATGAGGAAGACCAGCGGAAAGGCCACACGCGATACAGTGTCGATTCGTTTGGCGCGGCTGATGAAAAGCTTGCGCATCTCCTCCACGCTTTTCTCAGGTGGGTTGGTGGAGGTGGGAGCATTGTTGTTGTTGCCCTTGATTGCCATGCCATCCTTGGCCTGAAGGCATGCTGGACCCATGCCGTAGCCTGCGAAGTTGAATCTGCCATCTCCTGCCTCATCCTCCTGCAACAGAAAAACAAAACGCTTTGAGGGATCTGTGGACACTCCGATGTGGCTCCAACGTCTCAGGAAACAAATACCATCATGTAATATAATCAGAATATTTGTTATTTAGTTTTCCACCTCAACACTTAGAAATCCCATTTTTTGCTACTTTACAATTTCCTCTAATACATTACCTTTAAAACAGTTTTTTGTGGCAATTGATATAATTTTTTACAAATATTTTTAAATTATATTACAATATAATTACACAACAAACCTGAAATTTCACAAAAAGTACAATCCTGAGTATTAAATGTTATCATTTATTAAAACAAACAGGTGCGTAAGTTACGTTTCCTGCAGATTTACAAATTCAGTTTTCATAATAGACAAATGACTCTACACGCCAGCTACGAAACGATTGTTAACTAAACATATCTCCTTCTGCATTTACTCAAATATATTACAGTATATGAGCAGCAGCCATAGGCAATGTTTGCCCAGGGCACCAAATAGTCTAGAATCCCCCTGGTTTAGGAGAACAACTAACTCCAGTAGATATGCATTCTGCATTCTTTATCTCAAAGTAAACTCAATGTACGGCCTTACTGTCTTTTTTTCCAAGCCAAACCTGCTATTTACGGCAGCAAAATATGAAATGGAATAAAAAATATTGAACATTTCGCTAGACTCTGGACTAAATTAAATAAAATTATAAAGTTCAGGCTATCCTTATTTTGTTTGCACATCTATATTTCTGCTGTACAGAAGATGAACCAGAAATGTAAATATTTAAATGGGTTTATTAACCCTCAGAAGTCCCTGCATGCACTAGTGTGTGTGTGTGCCAATCACAACCCACAATTTTTTTATTTTTAAATATATTGTGTAGGTTTCACAAAGGTTAATAACTTTGATCTGTTTGAGTAAACGAACATTACAAGCATTATGAAACATAATGCAATCTTGTTTTGGTTTCATTTCATTGCAATCTAGTGGTGAAAAGAAGAGATAATGGTTGGAAGTAAAATACCTGTGATGTGGCTAGTGTTTTTTTCTTAATTCTGTCTCAAAACAAAGTACAATGGAACTAAAAGTGCTTGGCACAGTGTATTAGGTTAGCAAAGGTTCTTCTGTTTTTTAATAAAATTTGTCTGTTTTGGGGGATTTATGAATTTTTAAGTCTCAACACTAGATTTTGTTACAAAACATAAAAACTGTTCATTCTCAATTTTTTACTGTTTTGAACAATTTCAAGGATTTTGTGAAATTATTGTGTATGTAATGAAAAAAAAAACTATTTGCAGAAAAAGAAGCTGGTATTGTAACAAAAACTATATCAAGCACTGCCACAAACTGTTTTAAAGAAAATTTCATAGAGTAGATTGTAAAGTATTAAAAAAAGGCCCCAGACGGTTAATAAATCGTGTTTATTTGGGTATCTTTAGTAGATAGTATGGGAAAATGTCCAGAAATCACATCTTCAACGTGGGAACTCATTTTCAGAAATCTTGGTGAAATGATAACTAAAGAAATCATTTGTTCATCACCAGTCACTCAACATAAAATCTCAGGATACACAGGAATTATCATCACATTTATCATTTACATTATATCACCCTTTTCAAAGTTTCAATGATCTTCCCCTAGTTTCAGTGGTAAATCCACAGCTTTGCCCAAATCATTCTGGGACATCTTCTCTTCTCCTGAAGCATTGTCTGCTGAGGAGAAACGAGTGCAGATCACTTCACAGGAAGTTTTTCTGGTTGTTTCAGGACTGACGCAAGAAATGCATTCGAAACAAACACAGGCCTTAATTTTTTAAAACAATCAAGATATGAATAAAGTGCCGTCTTGAACCATCCCTTTAAGTCTTCTCGTTCTCTCAGGCGAATTACTTGGTTTTATGGGTAATAACTATTGACATGTTGCAGTGGGACCGCTGAGAGTGCAGCGCGGGGTCACAGTATTTCACATGAGCTAATGGGCTGACCTTGACTTGCACCCCACCTCCACACACTCTCTCTCGAGATCAAGCAGATGGGCTCCATTTTAACCATTAATGAAAACGTGCGCCATTTTAATGTGGGGATAGCGTTCGCACATGTACCATACAAAGACGAGAGGTGGCTCTGATATTTTTCTAACGGTTATTTTCAATCTGCAGGTGCACACATGTACAACCAAGAGCGTCTACACTGGCTTTTCCTGAAAGATCAGCCATTTTCTAAGCAGGACTCCATTTTTAGACGCGGCGTCCTCCTTCTGTCCTTGTCTTTACGCCGTGCCATTTATAACGGTTAATGTGTGCCAGCGTAAATGGAAGATCACTCTGGGATAAGTGTGTGAAGGGTGATGTCATTCCACCAGCCCTCTGATTCCGTATTTGATGCTAGGATGCTCCGACCTCTCCTTGTCCTTCAGTTGTACTGCCTCAACATTTGTAAGTATTACGGATGCTGGGCTTTATTTCTGCTGCCACATGATTAATGTGGTGGCTTCGAGACGTGACGTGGAGCTGTAAAGAGAAGCTAGGCTGCAGCACCACTGCGTTCTGCGTCACTTTCCCTCCCGGACCGGCTCCTGCCAGATTCATTACCCTCCCTTCCTAATTAAAACTCTGCCATTACTGCATCCGCCGTGCCAACCACGTTCCCAGTCTGACTGTTAGAGGGGAGGGAAAAACAACGAGCAGAACGCCTGCTTGCGTCCTCTGGGGTTTTAGACACGTGCAATATTATCACCGTGGATCAGAATGCAGCTCACGACGGCACTTGCAAATCAGGGGTGTGGTGTCCAGGACCTCTCAGCTCCCTCATCAATCAAAGTCTCTAGATGTGATGGATGCCTTTTACGGGGATGTTTTGATAAATACAAAAAAAACAAAGTGGCCATAAATTAGCACTGGTTTGCATCAGATGTCGGCAGCGGTGATGCATTTTCATACAATATATTTGAAAGTGAAATTCACCTCCGTTATGTATCGGATGCACTTTTCAATGCATTGTATTCATGCGTCTAGAAAAACTGTTTACAGGCTTTGTTAGAAAAATACGGAAATATTAGGCTGATGTGCCCACTGGCTCTTGATTGAATATGGACCTGCAAACATCTACGGCAGGTCATAAATATGAAGCAGGGATTGAAAATAGCATTGGTTCAGCTTATGCCACGAGAGAAAATGATTCCGTTACCCACAAAGGAATATCCAGCCTGGTTTCGAGACAGCCACTGCTATGATCTGACCAGGCCTGCACGTCTACAAACCCTCGACAGCAATCTACAGAATATTAAGAGACTTTGGAATGATAAATGTTTATTGTGCTCTTGTTCAGAACATTTGGATTATGTCCATTATTGTTTTTACAATCAAAACATGTGTTTGATCCATCACCCTTTATAAATATTTCTTCAGTATCTTCCAGTGTTTTGTTTGTTCCCAGACCTCTGCCAGAAATCCAGGTGATCGTAACCCTTTATAAAGCACCAGTGTGGCAAGCCCATGAGGTCAATCTAACCTGATGCAAGATATAGCTGAGCTTTGAGGAGTTGCGGAGGAAAGCCAAGCAAGCATTGGAAAAACATGCAGGGACAATCAAAAGGAAACAGAATGAGCAAATCATGTGACGGAAGTCCGATCACATGACCAGTGTAACAAAAAGTACCTCTTTGCATGTTGAAGACATACAAAAAAACCCTGCAGCTGTGTTTTTTTGCATTATTTTTAGCATGTAACATTTTTGCTGTTATTTTGAAAGCCCTAATAAATACACTTTTTTTGCTGTTAAATCTTTCAACCTGTTTTCAGAAGTGTGCGTGTGTGTGTGCGTGTGCGTGTGTGTGTGTGTGTGTGAGGGGGGGGGTGATTAGGCTACCTTCAGTACTTCTTTTTAATTGGTCAACAATTGAAATGACAACCTCATTAAATTAGGATTTTTTTATTCTCTGGGATAGAGAGTCCGGGAAAATATGACATGAGACAGGAAAAAGCTGCTCCACCTGGTCCTTTAAAACTGCACTATTTTACCATCACAAAGACAAAAAAAAAAAAAAAAACTTAAAGACTTTGTTTGACCTCCTTTGTTTGAATGATAACATTATTATGGTGCAGCTGTGTAGCCATCACAAAGTTTGAACAAAATACTTTCATCTGATGACAGATTTACAAAAGATTGAATAAAGTAATTTTATTTTGCAGCTTTAGCCTTCACTCTCATTTGTTGAAGATTTATAAGCCATTACCAACCACAGAAACTGTACAACTGGACTGAAATGCTGAAATTTTGGAATGTCCAGTTTTGTCATGTCCCTTATTTGCACAAAGGAAATAAACGTTCACCACAAAGTTCATTATAGACAGTGGAAATAGCACAAAATAGCTATTTTGTTGACAAAATCACAAATGAAGTAGTCTCAGCCAGTGCCTAATTTGTCCATGAAACGGTACTGCTCCGCAATTCATTTACTGCGTCGCTTCATCGCATAACGGCTGTAAATCACATTCTTGCTCTTTTATTTTCTTTTTTCTGATTAAAGTCCATCAGAAATTGACAGGCAAGTGTCTGATAAAATTAGATGTTGTACTCATTTTCTTTACAGATTTTGCAGGTCCCGGTCCCGACCTGCAAGGTACCAGAGCAAGCTGGAGCTTAAAATTACGCAGAATTCAAGCACTGGTCTCATCTTTTTGCGTGTGGGGTTGAGTTTCTACTTGTCAACTTTCATTTGATGTCAAAAAGAAGTAGATTCCTTTAGCGGTTGTTAGCTTGATTGATTGAAGAGTGCCTCCTTTTAAAACGATCCCGACACCTCTATTTTACAGAGGCAGCTTAGTGATCTTTGTGTTAAAACAGTTGGATTGTACTATTTTATTAAAAGCAACCAAAATAGTAATAAGAATTGGAGAATGACCCTTAACTCATTCTTTAGGCTGCAAAATAAGACCAATCTAAAAAGCAGGTTTTAGGGATTTACTGAGACAAAACAAATCCCCCTTAAGTGCAGAGCCAAATCCAGTCCACACCTCTGTCTTTATTAAATAAGTCAGATAGCAGAAACCCAATAGAACAGCCTCACTCTGCACCTTTATCAACCAACTCCAAGTCTGGCAGTGGATTACTTATCTCTTACTGATTGTTTGCACAGACAATCCGAGCTCGTACGAAGGGCGGCTGCAACATTCAGAGCACCCACACGCGATCTGCATCACAATCAGTGCTAATGAGGTGGGTACTCTTCATCAATAATAGACCACTCGTTGCTATGCTCTCAACTAATCTACTATTTATTACTCCGTTTGCAATCAATAGTTTGTATGAAACATGCATTTTTTTTAACAGTCAAACAACTGAAAACTTGTTGAATTTAAACCCTAACATTCTACTCAATTTGCTTTACTTCAAACGAAAAATAAGAATGTGATGCAATTACTTCTGGAGTTTCTGGAAATAGAGCAACCTGATGGTTCTCTTCAAATCAAGACATTTGTAAGGAATCAAAAACTAAAAAAATTACCTGCTGCTTTTCAACTAGTCCTTTTGTCATCATGATCTTATTTATTGTTTATGAGTGTTTACATTTCAACAGAAATTTAATGGTTGAGAATGGAAATAAAAATAATTTTTTTTCCTTCAGCAATACACCATTATAACAGTTCCTGACGATAAAATGATAAATGTGATGGATTTCAACCTGCTGCCATTACAGCAGCTCAAGAGCTAAAGGAACAACAGGCTTCTTTCACAACAGGTGCTCTGAACTCCGGACTTCTGTGAATAAATTTAAGAAAGTAGTGATTGAGGATAAGTGCTGTGGTGAGACAAAATGAGCAACCAGTTTGAGATGTGTTTGCGATAATAACTAGGTGTGTATGCACACTTTTGATGAGATAACGGACGACAATCGATCAGACCTTTGAAATCTAATCGAGTAAAAACGGAAAACACAAGTAAGGAATGATCTTCAACACAATCTCAGTGTGTTTTCACACCTCTAGTTCGTTAAATTTGGTTTCAAACCAAGAGAAACAATGGATATATTGTTGCAATCGTCTGCAGATTTAGTTCTTTTTCACACCACTATGATCGCTCCCGTCCGCACTATATGTTGAAAATACACATATTTGACATTGTACAGGTCACTCGTTTCCTCGACTGCTTTTTGATTGGTTAGAATAGATGTGCATATGGAATTAAACAACGCCTGAAACTGGGATCGGACAGACTAGTGATTGATTTTGACCCTTGGCATCTTTTACTATATCACTTGTGTTAATCGCTTATGATGCACGTTGTAAATGAAGCTTGCATTACTAACTATTTCCAAGTTCTGCCATGAGAAAAGCTGCTTTATAAACCCCTAATGCCACGCGCAAACCAGTATGGAGGCTGTATTCGTTTCTTAAATTCTTTTCATTATTCGGAACAGAGTTTGATCATGTTCTCACCACTAACAAACCACTCTAGAGCACCATTAAAGAGCATCTCTGAGCTCTGTGCACTGCTTATTAGTGTCCCTGCAAAGTGACTGAGAGAAATAGTTCCTAGAAAAGAGCAGACTAGATAAAAATCTCATGTACTTTGTATTTATTTATAATCAATCTACAACTAATGTGAGTGTACTTTACATTTAACCCGGTTATTAATTTCGTTTGTATTGTGCAGCACAAATGTAATTTATGTAACTGGGTTTTCAGAAAATGAAAGAGCCAACTTTAAAGATAAATGAAGAATCATGTTATCATATCATTAAGTAGCTGCACCTGGTTTTACCTTTGTGACTAATCTTTAAGGATTGCGCGCATAAAGGCTGTACCCAGTGAAAAAATTGTATTTTTAGATTCAAATATTGTTATTTCATTATTCATTCAATCATTTTCCAACCCGCTTATACCCTTTTTTGGGGTCACGGCGGTCTGCCAGTGATCTCCAATGCACATTGGGCGAGCGGCAGGGGTACATCCTGGACAGGATTCCAGTCCAGCGCAGGTTACTGTATTAAATACTATGGGCCGGCCCTATGCACAGAGTAGCGATAAGAAACAGGAGAAAAGATAAAATGGGGCGTATAATTGAAATTCTAAACATTTAAATTCACTGTAATTTTTTTTTTTTATTAAAATTGTAATATTCATGTTAAAATCCTGAGCATGGCTCAGTGATGTCCAGCAGGGGGAATCCTCTTTCTACACCCGGAGCCATCTTCCTTTTAGAGGCAGGAGGAGGAGGAGGAGGTCGATAAGCTCCTGTGGCATTGCCGGGGAGTTGTTTTATTGTGTAGAGCAGGGAGGTGACAGCTCTGGGCTGCAGTGCAGAGTGCAGGCACTGACTGATAGCCCCAGTGAGGCAGAATGAAGGGCTGAACCCCAGCCGTGGATCACTCTGGATGGGAAGTTTCATTAACCAGGGGCTGATAATGATAATGCAGCAAACCTACTGCTGTGCTGTTCTTCCAGCAATGAAAAACAGTCCACATGCCGATACCTCAGCTGAGCCCTGTAACCAGGAGCTGTGAGGGTGTGCTTGTTAGCGACTGGCTGCACAATTCAGTATTCACTGTCGTCAAAGAATAAAGAAATAAAAAGAATTATTTCATTTTAAATCAAGCTGTTCAAATGTTTTGTTTTTTAATAAAAAATAATGCATAGCATTTATTTTTGAAATACCAGAGAAAAGACAAACAAACAGAAACATAATTATTGAATATATATATATAGGTATTAGGGGTGTAACGGTACGCTAAAATCGTATTCGGTTCAGTACAGTGTCTTGGAGAGCTCAGTTCGGTTCATTCGGTTCGGTACAAAACAATAAGAACTTACATAATCTTTACGCAAGTGTATGTATGTGTACGCAAGTGTACATAATCTTTACGCAAAAATATACCCAAGTGTACCGAACCGAACAGGCCGCACCGAAACGGTTCAATACATCCCCGTGAACCGTTACACCCCTACTATATATATATATATATATATATATATATATACAGTAGATTAACAGTTTGTGGCTGTTTTGTGTTATTACATGAAACCCATAGCAGATATACTGGGAGACTCATGGTTAAGGCTGCAGGAACTTAACTGAACATCACACACGGTCATCTACATTTGTTTCCAGGTTAATGAAACGGCAGTAGTTATTGAACAAATATTAATCAACATGAAAAGTGACAGCCTTTGGGTCAGTTAAAAATTAGCAAAAGCTAGCACTGATGTTAGCCCAAGTTAATGACTTTTAGCACGTTATGTTTTTTAAATTTAAAGTATATCTATTTACAAGTTCCCATAAAGATTCTACTAAAATGTAACATTTTGATGTTGTTTGTTTCATTGATCTCTTCCCTGTATGTAAAAAAAGCTAAATTAGCATGGTACTGTAGCCTTCCATGCTAGCACAGGTAATAGTTCTGTTTCTCGTATCGATGCTATATATTAGCATTGAAATAGCAATCCCCCAGAAGCTATATGAGAACATATGTGCATATATATCAAACCTGTATGCTGTATTTATATGGTTATATACGCTGCATATATGCGTATATAAGATATGTCTCCTATATAGCACAAATTTCACTTTGGCTCAGTGAATTAACTAACAAAAATGCAAAAAAGCATATATATGTGGTGACATTTAATGTTGTTTCTTGATGCTAATGTTTTGTGCTTGATGCTAATGTTTGTTGTATCATTCTATAATATTTAGTTTAGTATGATTTTTCATCAGGAAAACGAACATATGGTTTTGTCTTTGGAGTGTGCAGTTGGATGCTCCTTTGCTTCGAATGTCTAGCCATTTTGTAGCTGATCAACCAAAAAAAAAAAAACACTTTCTGTTAACCTAAATTTGAAAGGGACATGGAGCCATTTATATCCTACAACAGGATTTGTGGTTGCACCATTTGCCCATGGCCTCTGTATGGTGAAAGGCCTGATATCAGGGAGGTCTGTGTCATCTGTCTCTGTGCATTTTGCTCTATAGCACTAAGGGAAGCAGAGACTAATCTCACTGCACCTATTACATTCAGCCCAGAGGCAAAGTGAGGATTACAACGGTGAGATTCAGGATTTATTTTGAGCCTACTTGAAAGATTTCACCACATCATTGTGAAAGGAAAGAGCATTAAAGCTTCATCTTAAACATCTTGCATTGTGTTAGTTTCAATCTTTGCCTGCCCAAGATCAATCTGGCACTCCGACTATGAAGCCGATATTTACGGAGGAGTATGCACTTAAAAACTTTACGCACAGCATTAACTGCTAGATTGATCAATTCCTTCCTATGGTACAGGGTCACAACACGTTTTTTAGATATTAACATTGGTCCCTGCTGAAGACTGTAACCTGAATCATTTCTTTGTCTTTTCACATATTGACACTGCCTGTTTCGAGATGAAATGCCCATCAAACGATGTTGCAGCATACTCATCATAGTTTCTTGTACAGTTTTCTGATTTCTTGGCCATTTTTCAAAATATTAATGAGAACACAAAAGCATTTTCCCACTCATGGTTAGTGATTTGTTGGTTTCTCTTCATAGTGACAAGAGAAACTTTACAACTGACCCTGAACAAGAGGGATTTTGGCCGTAAGATGGTCAAAAACTGACACAAAAGGGTTCCAGTGGCTGGTAAAAGTAACTATCCTCACCTCGACCTATTTGTTTGTGATCAATGTGTGCTCAGAACAGGTTTCTGAGTTCCTGATAGACCCTTGTCTCTTTCCATTCAGCTATGGGGAAAGCAATATAGCCATCAAAGACTCTATGGAAAAGGTAGTTGAACTCTATAAAACAGGAAAGGAATATAAAATGATCTCCAAGGACCTGGGAATCAGCAGAGTTCAAACTCTGATGAAGATGCTACAACTGCCAGAAAAAATGGTAAGGGATGCAAAGAAAAACCCACAAACAACTCTGTTTCAAGGAGCACAATGAGGAGATGCTTGAAGAAAATGGGTTGCATGGTTAAAGTTTCCAGAAGAAAGCCATTAATATGCAAATCCCACAAAGTAGCTGCTTACAATACGACAAAAAAACCGGTACAAAGTTATTTGGAGCAGTGAGACAAAAATACTACTTTTTGGCTACAACCACTCTGTAAGCCAACGAGGCCAATAATTGATAGAGCACCACCTTACTGTTAAGCAATGAGGTGGGACACAGATATTTTGGGGGTATGATGTATGAGCTCCAAACGCGCAGGAAGCCTGGTCAAAATTGATGAAAGATGAATGCAGTGTATTCTCAAAGGAATCATCACCCCAGAAGCTGCACATGGGACGCTACACGACAAAACACGTTCCAAAACACTAGACCACGTTCACTTTTCATTGGGTCCACCAGAACAAAGGTTCTGGATTGGCCATCTCGGTCTCCTGGCCTCATATCATTGAACCACTTTGAGAAGAACTCAAAAGAGTAGTTCATGCTAGAATTTACAAGACTTGGACACTTTTTGCCAAGAACAATGGGCTGCTTTACCAACAGAGAAGATAAAGAACCTCATCGACAACTACCTCAAGAGACTTCAGGCTGCTATTGATGTTAAAGGGGGGAAGACAAATTATTAAGAGGTGGAGTGTGTAAACTTTTGATCAGGGAAATTTGGAAAGTTTATGTTCATTTTGATTTAAAAATCACATCTTTATGATAGAGAGAGAATTGAGATAGAATTTTTCGAATTAATGATGAGGATACCATACATGTTTGGTTTTAGAGAAAGGTGCCGTTCCAATACCTCCCATACATGGTCTACTTTTGTCATTATAATATATGCAAAAATAAGATGTACGAGTAATGAATGGTGTCTCACTTAGTGGAGGAACGGGACATCACTGGTAATAACCAGACTGAAATAACCAGACTGTACTTTTGGTACCACAATATATGCTGCTGATTTTGCTCCCACTCGTAACAATGCTCACCAGAGACAGTAATTAACAAAGCATCTGAGCAATCTTCCACTTCTACAATGCTCTAAAAACTGTCAGTCTCTCTCAATCTCTCTAAAAGGTATTATGTGTGAGAGATGAGAGAAAATGAGCTGTATTTCATGACTCCTCTTTTTATGCAAATTGGCTCGCTGCTATCTCATTAATTCACAGCTGACCACGCCCCTTTTTCTGAGGATTTTCAAAACTGTGAAAGCTCCCTGAAAACTCCTATAAGCAGACATGCTGCATGTAATCTTCATACCAACATCAGTGCAATGTTCCAGGCTATGTTCAGGCTCTTCAATACTGTGTCGTGATGTTGTGATAAATGAATATTCATTAGCTCATTATTGTATCTGCAGAGGTGGTTCAAATACACAGGATTGTTGCGTTTACCTTAAGGTGCCTTCTCCTCCTCTGGAAGCGCAGCAGCTCCTTGTGTTGGCGTGCAATGAAGTTGACAGCTGCATACTCCAGCAGGGCAGAAAAGACGAAGAGAAGGCACACTGCCATCCAAATGTCAATGGCTTTCACGTACGAGACCTGCAGCATAACCATATCGACAGGAATGGCAGTGAGCAAAGGATGAGTCACCACTCTCCCTAAAACACTACTTAAATCAAGGGCTCAGAACTTAAAGCAAGACTTGAAATATATCAGCAAGAAAAGATTTAATCGCAAACCCACAGAGAAAAGGTCAGTCTGGGATATTTCAGGGGGTATTTAATTGGTTTTTATGTGTTTTATATATGTTCTTATTTGTTTCATGTAGGGTACTATTATTATTATTATGTCATGGGTAGGCATTCTCTTTGTATATATATATATATATATATATATATATATATATATATATATATATATATATATATATATATACGAATCTCCCTGTGAAAAGTGTCACGCTAGCTGCAGCAAAATGATGAAGATCTTTAAAGCTGGTCTGTGGGTTGACTGTGACAGTTCTCCCCATCCTGCTCACCACCATTTTTCTTGGCCTGCCACTTTGAGCCTTAACTAGAGCTGTGCTTCTGGTCTTCCAATTCTGCACAATGTTCCTCACAGTTGAAATGGAGACCTTACATTTCTGTATCCTTCCCCTAATCCCTGAAGTTTTCAGCTCATCTCACAGTTGTTTTGAGGTTGCCGTTCTTTAGAGAAGATGCAAAGAGGAGCAACACTTACAATTGGCCTTGTTTAAATACTTTCTCTTGATTGGATTCAGCTGTGTATGGAGAGCAAGGTTCAGAAAGGTTTTTTTTGAGTTCTAATAATTATTGCTAAAGGTATTGAGATCATCAAAATGAAATCAAATTCAAATATCACTGTGTTTGTCTCCTATATGCTTTATCTAACTGAAACTTCTTATGCAGACAACCAATGATGTATATAAGGAAAATCATGATAATTAACAGGGGTGCCCAAATTTTTCATGAAACTGAGTGTTTATGTGAATGTTTTCCTCTGAGTGATAGCTGTCAAACTCTGGCCATGCCTCAAATGCGCCTGAGCAGCTTCCTTTAGAGTGTAAAAAGCAACTGGCGGCTCAGACTCAGTTTATTTGACAATCCAGTGACCAAAGCAGCTATGGAGCTTAGGAGGCATTACAGAGTGCATGCCTCAAAAAGCTTTGCTGAAATGATGGGGGCGCGCTGGGGTGAGACAGCTCTGATGAAATAGTTCACCCTGATCCTCACCTCGGGTCTCAGGTGGTCTTGTTCAAACTTTATCCCATCATTAACTGAGTTTAATATCTATTGCTGTGACCAGCTCACATGTTACATCATATCTGAGCTATGGTATCCCGTTTGCAAATTAATTTTAAATAAAATTTTTTAAACGAATCAGGAGTTAGACAAATACATATCATGCATCAGAGAGTTGTCTCTTTCATGATCTGCAGAAAATCAGTAACACAATTCGCCAAAAAGCACTTTTTGGGTAAATTACAATTATGTGCATATCACTATCGACTGCACAAGAGCGTGAAAAGTCTACAATATAAAAGAAAAAAACAAACAGCAAAACTATTTATCACTTTTTAATCATTTTAAATTATGCATTTGATTCCACTGTCGTAAATAGTTTTTTATTCTGCAAATTTATGAAAATTGTACATAATGTGTGTTTTTTTTTTATTTCATTTTTTCACAATTCAAAATAAATATACTG
This sequence comes from Danionella cerebrum, assembly GCA_007224835.1. Classification (NCBI taxonomy): domain Eukaryota; kingdom Metazoa; phylum Chordata; class Actinopteri; order Cypriniformes; family Danionidae; genus Danionella; species Danionella cerebrum. Next base: position 114,034 of record SRMA01000891.1, read on the forward strand.
TAGTTTATGAGCATTGCAGTCACATGTTTGACCAAATAAAAAAGATTGTTCTATTGCGACTTTGGCATTTTTTCAGTTAGTATCTACATAAATGTATGTACCACAATTGTCTGTTTATCAAAATGTGTAAACCCTGTATAAAGCAGGGATTCAAAAATGCTCTTATTTACCTTTTTTGATGTAAATAAAATGATAAATATATTTATCTTTGCTCATTCATTCATGCAAGATGCTTTTAGTGTTATTAAAATGATCTATAGAAGGTAATATCCAATAATGTTGGTATTAATCTCTAAAACAGGCAGAAAGAAACATTTTGCAGATAATGATTGTCTGATCCTTGCTTCACCTTTCAATCTAAGTAACATTCCAAATACCTAAACTAGGAATAATCTTCCTGGACATGCATATCAAATCCTCTTTCATTTCATAATGCAAGGAGGTTATTGTGTAGGGCATCACAATCTTTTTTAAGCTGAACGGTGTTTGTGCCTCGTCATGATGCACTGAAACAGTGCTCAGATTTATCCCGTCTCTGTAAATCTTGAAAATCCCTCTGTGGAGAGAGAAACTAAGCGATATACACCCTATTATTATTAATTTATCATTTTTAGCAAGAAGCAATTTGGAATCAGAACAGACCTCCAGTAAAGGATTCTTCTAATATCAAATTTAATTTCCAGGGCTCAAGGAGCATGGGTATAGGTGAGTGGGACACGTGCAGATGGAGCTCCGTCTCTGGATCATTTTGCTGGAAATCTTTGTTTTGTGGACGCTCACTGTGGTTTCATACAATAGCATACGACTGGCCAAAATCGCAGGCAGATCGGAGCTTGTGCACGCGAGAGACAGTCACACACCGTTAAGTATCAAAGAGAGTCGCAGGGCATTCACAGGGTGGTCGGGATCTGTCCGCGAGTCACAGTTGGGCAGTGTGAAAAGTGTTCTGACTGAAATAATGTCTGTGATCATCTGCAGCCAATGAGAGAGCAGCATCCAGGGCAACGTGAAGTGGTGGAGGAGTCACAAAGCTACAATATAAACAGTGAAAAGAAGCCCTATTTGAACCGAAACCAGTCTATTTGGAGCCAAAAGATAAAAAAAAAAACATTCTCGCTCACATTTCTGATAACAATACTGGTCTTGTGCCTCAGTCTGGCACATGTGATCTGGTTTTAAAACATGTCTTTTCGAGATGCACATATAGAACATTCACAAAGTCTGTGAATCTGTCTAAAGTCGTCCAGTGTGAAACCTGCTGTCGTTGATTTATCACTCTGTGTGAATTCAGCATGACTGGATGCAGCTCCAGACAGTCCTTCAATTTGAAAGCATCTGGGACACGACTGCTGTGACAATCGTGCAGTCTGAACCCAGCTTAACACAGCACGTCTAGATGTAAACGGAGCTAGAGGTTTTACCTGAGCGCTGTAGGTGTGCTCTGGGGCAAATGATGCCTTAATCCCCTTGCCTTCTGCCTTTTTGTTCATTTTCTCATTTGTTTCCCTCTCATTCTCTAGTCTGTTGTTTTCCTGTCTATACCTCATGGTACTTTTTATGTTTACAGTAACTCTGTCCCTGGTGTCTCGCTCCTGATTATGTCTGCCTGGTTGTCTCAACGTGTGCCCTTGGTTTATTTATGTTCCTGGTCGTGGTCAACTCGACACACCTAATTGTCGTTCTCAAGTTCTCGTTCATTTCTACATCCTAGTGATTCCTTGCTATATGGCTTGAAAAGCCAGCATATTGTTATTCGTCTTCTGCCAGAAAAGCTTGAGCTACTAAACTTTGCCAAAACATTTAACCTCTTAAACCCTAAGGCCTATTTTCCTAAAATCCTATACCTTCACTTTTTAAGGCATTTCTCAGCTTTTACAAGGTCTAAACTGCAAATCTTGGTATCAAAATGAAGATAGGTTCTTGGGGAGTGGTGTGGATGAGTTAATTTGACAGTCAGGAACACTGGGTAAGAGTAATTGATGTTGGAATGGCCAAAAAATGAACTCCGCCTAAAAAAAAACACCTTTCCTCTAATATCTCCTTATTTTACTTATAACGAAGCAAATAAACACAATCAATTGTAACCACTACATGTCAAGGACATCTGTAGCAAGTTTGGTGTCCATACTACAAGAAACTAATATTCTGTAAAGGTTTAGATTGAACAAAGTTCAGGCGTAATCCATGTTGGCACAATTTGGCACAATAATTGAAATATGGAAAAAATCTTGTCCAAAGCTTCCGCTACGTTCATAGTCTTCTTTTCTTGCTTACGGGACATGATTTCAGCAAAAAAACTCCTAAAGAAACACTGTAAAAGGGGGGTGGAAGCCCCTTTACGCTGTCTCCATGCGCTTTGTGTAACCTCCCATTCATACCGCTTCCAACCTTGGAAGTTCCGCGTGTGCCCACCCCTCGACTGTCTGTCCAATCGAGAGCTCTATACCTCGCTGGAAAGCTTTGAATCTGTAGAATCCAATGATCTCAACCATTTTGAAACGGACAGGATCCCAACCGAATCACAGGATACGGAGCGTGGAGAGGACTGCCTTTACGCACAGCGAGTGTTTCCATATTTGGTGATGGTATGCGAGCACAGAGCTACAGAAAAGAGCCAAAATGGAGTTTCTGCGAAGCTATTGACAGGATATAACAACAAATGAACCTTTATCGCTATGGAAATTGCTGAGATTGTCGTCATAAAGGAATAAACATTGTTATATTGTCATCTGGCCTGGTAGCGGACGATGTGGTAGACATGTATCCGGTAACTCATCGTCATTTCAAATCAATCCCTCTCTCAACTTGCATCTCTTTTTGTCTCATTACCATCCTATCTGTTCAAAATAAAGGCAAAATCTCAAAATTAATCCTTAAAAATGATTATATTGTTAATTTAATACAATTCTACAGTGATCCCTCGTTAGTTGTGCGTGTTATTTTCCAGGGCAACCTGCTATATATGAAAATCTCGCAAGACTAAAGCAATATGATTGTGACAGGTGAGTTTACTGGTTCTTTTTATCGCTTGTGAGTTTGTTTGTTCTGTGTGAACTTTATTTCGTTCATGCACTGATCAATATGTGCACTCTCACCTGCTTCCAAGCTCATTTCTGTCCTTTCTGTGCGCTCTCGATGAAATATGCTCTTCATCAAGCTCATTGTGTTCTGTCTTGTCTGCTCTTGTGCTAATCTCTGGCCGAGATCATTCCTATGAATCTTGGAATTCTGTGCTCCCTGCTCTTTATGCATCATAGTTGTCCATCATCCCTGCTCTCTACACGGGCTGAAAAATCATGTGACTGTGCATCTGGGTCTCTCATGTTGGTGCTTATGTTTCTCGATCTTTCTCGTCTTATTCATTTCTTTGCCCTAAGGACTGTCAGATTAGTTTTGGAACTCCTATAATTTTTTACTACTTTGTTGAAGGATTTTTAAAAATAGTGTACCTGCCTTTTGTTTTTGGGTGGTTTATTGAACAGCCTCTACGCACTGTTCAACAATTAAAACTAGAGTTGTTCCGATTCCGATACCAGTATCGAAAATACTGCCGATACCACAAAAAAAATCTGGCATCGGTATCGTCGAGTATTTGAGTCCACATACCGATCCGATACCATTTTCATAAACATAATCTAGTTATGCCCGCTAGCTTTGGTTATCGCTGCAAAGCGGAAATCAATTCTACTTCGTGGCGCTGCTCAGAATGTAAACACAGGAAGTTGTGTCGTGTTGCCACAAGCAACCAAGCCGCGCCAGACGCAACAAACATTGGAAGCTTTATTCAAACAAAGAGAAAAGTTTACACAAGACAGCCAACGAGCAATAAAGATAACCAACAGGATTATCGAGTTTATTGTACTGGATGACCAGCCACTGTCAGTGGTGGAAAACGTGGGCTTTCTCCGCTTAATTGAACATTTGGAGCCCCGGTACAGTTTGCCTGGTTGCAAATATATCTCAGAAATAGTGCTCCCTAAGCTTTTTGAGACAGTGCGTGAACACATTTCATGTGAACTAAAGGACGTGCGAAGTATCAGCTTCACTACTGACATCTGGAGCTGGACACAGTGACACCGTCACCTTTTACTCTTCAAAGTGCAGTGCTGCAGGGTAAAGAGTTTCGCGGCTCACATGCGTCCATAGCTGAATCAATCGAGGGTATGCTTGTGAAGTGGAATATTTCTAAATCCCGAGTTCATGTTATTTTGCGCGACAACGCAAGCAGCATGAAAAAACAGATGAGCTCCTCCACCTCTTCTGTAGCTGAAGTGATCTCCTCAGTTACAGTTCTAAAACGTCTACTTGCTCGGGAGAGCCTGGAGGGAGGACAATGGTATAAAAACAATGAAAAACACTCTTCTTGGGGCCATCAAGAAACGATTCGCAACCATCGAGGAAGAGCTCTTGTATGCAGATGTAACTCTCTTGTATCCACATTTCAAAGATAGGTGTGTCTATTAATTTTTTTTCATGTCCATATTGATTATTGTCATTGCCATATTGAGTATATCTGAAGCACAGCATAAAATAATTTATTTTAAATTATAAAATGCATAAAATGTCAATTAATACAGGGCTTTTACTATCTACAGCTGTATATACAGATACACACCCAGGTATCGGATCAGTACTCGGTATCAGCCGATACCCTGAGCCCAAGTATCGGAATCGGTATCGGAAGGGTAAAAATGGTATCGGAACATCTCTAATTAAAACGTATAATAATGCATTATATTCATGATAACATATATTAATGATGAAAGATTACCACGCAGCCATTAGTAGCTTTATGGCTTTTCATGATGCCCTTTTTCCACTGGCATTAGATCCCATCGCCTGATTAATAAAATACATTTGCTCTCCATAAAAAAACAACAATGCATTGAATCCGTGGTAGGTCAATAGAAAATAGCAAGAGACTATTAATTAAAATTAATTTGCTTTTGTGATAGCATCTTTCATGTTTCTTTCACTACTCAAATTTCGAAAATATAAATAAATAAAAGCAGGAGCAGCAGCTTATAAAAATAACATAATTAGAATTCAGTTTCGCCCAATATTCCCAAAACAACAAATAAAAACATAAGCAACTGAAGTAAATAAATGAACAGAGACTGCATTTCTGCAGATTCAACTGACCTTGGGAAGAGAGGCTCTGGACCCAGAACTCTGGGTGGTCATGGTCAGCACGGTGGTGATTCCCAGGCCAACACGCGCAGGAGCAGCATCCATGTTGATCCAGAAGGACACCCAAGATAAAATGACAATCAGGAGACTGGGAATGTACATCTGGATCAGATAGTAGCCCATCTGTCTCTCCAGGTGGAAGCGAGCCTCTATGCAGGTGAACTTCCCTGAAACACAGGTACTTCTATTGTAATCTCAGCTTCGTCAAACTCTCTGGGGTTTAGCCATCACATATTTATGAAGTTTAGCATTTAAATTACTCAGCGGTATTCCCTATTGACTAACAGCTCTATCTCTGATAATATAATGATGATTCAGGCTATTAAAGCCAAAAATATTAAATTATTTAAAACAACTAATCTCCTGCGATGAGGGAAGGGGAGATATAAATAAAAGAAACAGCTGGATAAAAGCTGCCAAATACAACACATATTTACATTTATAGTGCCCTCCATAACTATGGGCATGCCTGGTTAAAATATGTTCTTTAGCTTCGTGAAAAAATATTATTTTTTGTTTTAAATAACATAGGACCACAATGGAAAAAAAGAGGAATTTCCAACCTTTAATTTAAAGTGGATTTATTAAGTGGAAAAAAATCCTACTTTAAAAATGTGTTTATACTTTTTGTATTGTTTAATGTTTAATACCCTTTTGTCAACAAAACAGCAGCTAATCTTCTCTTGTAATGTTTCACAAGATTTCACACAGAAAGAGGGATCTTGGACCTTTCCTCTCTAAATCATCCAATGACCAGACTCTTCTCTCCTCTGCACTCTCCTCTTCAACTCAAGTCTGGGGACTGAGATCGCCATAAGGGAAGCTTGATTCTGTGTAACTAAGCTAAGCTAAGCTAAATTTAACTAAATACAATCTGATCTAACCAAATCTAAAGAAAGCTATGTTAAGATAAACCAGACTAAGCTAAGATAAACTAAACTCAACAAAACACAGATTAGCTAAACTAAACTAAACTAAACTAAACTAAACTAAACTAAACTAAACTAAACTAAACTAAACTAAACTAGGATGACAAAGTGGGTAGGACTATGGCCTTCAATTTAGACGGTTGTCGGTTCAAGGCTCGCTGGTGACCTTCCTGGAAGGAGTTTGCTTGTACTCCCTGTGCTTGCGTGGGTTTACTCTGGGTTCCCCACAGTCCCAAAAACATGCGCTTAGGTTAATTGTTAGGTTAATTAAAGGTTAATTTAGTGTTCCCTTAGTGTGAATGTGTGAGTGAACGTTGTCCAGCGACGGACTGGCCCTGTAGCCACCAGCAGACCCCTGTGACCCCAAAAAGGGAATAAGCAGGTTGGTATAAACTAAATGAAACAAAGCTAGGCTACTTAAACTACAGCTAAGCTAAATAACAACTAATCTGAGCTAAACGAAACTAAACTTTGATAAACTAATCAAAAGGTAATATAAACTAAATAAAACAGAGATTAGCTAAACCGGACTAAGCTAAGATAAACAAAACTAAACAAAATGAAAAAAAGCTAAACTAAAAAATTGTGACTTGAAGACTAAATGGCAGATGTGATGTTGCAATCTGAGGGGGCATCCAATATTGGTGGGTGGGGAATCTCATCCCCATTGTGCTTGGTCCAATTTTACTTTTATTAAATGTACAAAAATTCCTTGATGTATTTAAACCACTGGAATATCAGTGTGTGTGTGTGTGTGTGTGTGTGTGCGTGTGCCTGTGTGTGCTCACATTTATATCCACATGGAGCTTTCTTGAGGGTTCTATCTAGACAATAACTAGACAGTGGAGCTGAAAAATGTTAGGGTCAAGGTTCATTTAACTTGCACCATTTACTCAGCTGAACTGGAACTGTAGAGTATTTTGCAGTTATTGATCCGATGCAACATAAACCACTTGATTATTCTCTCAGCCACAGTGAATATAGAGAGAAAACGTACTACCTTAACAGATGCTGATTGTACCATGCAAAGACTGTTTGATCCACACCAGCCAAGGAACAACACTAGAACTGACCAGCAGTAAAAGTAAAACTTCATCAGTATTTATTTTCCCCAGTGGACTGAAACAGAGCAAACAGACGAAGCAGATGAAGCGAGACATGGCATGATCTTGAGTCTGAAGGTCTGCTCTGCAAATCTAAATAGATCACTAATAAATCAGAGAAACACGACACTTTAATTTGCTGGTATTGATTGACTAGGAAACATAATATTGACATTATTTTAGAGTTAAACTTGAACTCTATTATATTTTTGTAAAGGATTAACTTTGGGCATTTGCCTTATTTATAGAACAGTAAATGTAAATGAAATATACCATTTTAAAATGATGTGATTCTAGGGTTCAAGTATCTCAGTCGTATTCATGGGAGAGGGAAGAATGGAGCGAGATACTGATAGGGGGATCCATGCATCGGTGCTGCAATGTGATCCATGTATCAGTCTGCCGTGGTAAAGGAAGATTTTTTAGAAGAGCTATTACTCCTCCACATTGAGAGGAGTCAGGTGATGATGCCAAGCCATTTATCTCGGATGCTTAACAGGACACCTTCTCAGGGAGGTGTTCCAGCATTGTTTTGCCAAGGGATGACCCAGGACAAGCTGGAGAGACTGTGGCTCTAGCCTGGCTTGGGAATGCCCAAATAATAGATGATATAAATGGATGGATGGATGTTTGGGTGGATGGGATGGATTAATCGATGGATGAATGGATAGATTAATGGGTGCATGGATGGAACAATGGTAGGGTGCGTGGATATATGGATTTATGGGTGGATGGATGGATTGATGGTTAAGAGTGTGAATGGATGGATGGGAGATTGGGTGTATGGTTGGGTGGGTGAATGGATAGATTTGGAAAGATTGATGGAGGGGTGGGTGGGTGGAGGGATGTGGGGCTGATAGATGAATAGATGGTAGATGAATGGATGGATGGGTGGGTGAATGGATGGATGCATGGTTGAGTGCATGGATGTATGGATTGTTGGGTGGGTAGATGAATGGATGGATGAGTGTTTGGATGGACGGATACACGGAAGAATGCGTGATTGGATTATTGGGTGGGTGGGTGGATGGATGGGTGGTTGGATCGTTGGGTGCGTGCATTGATGTTTGAATGTGGGGATGGATGGACGACAGGGTGGATGGATATGTGGCTGTACTGTTGGATGTATGGATGGATGGATGGGTGGTTGGGTTGATAGACATCCTTCACATTGGATTGTAAATAATAATCAGATGCTTGTTGCTCAAATAAGAAAAGTGAACGCCCACCAGCCCGTAACAACTGAACATGACCTGAAACTGGTGTCATTTTAAAATCTTCTGACATACTTTCATTTTAAGTAGTTTTTTTCTCAACAGGAAAAATTGCTTTCGAAAATGCCCATTTAAAGCAAAACCCATTAAACCGATTGTGATGATGCCCCTGTGAGACCTCATCCCCAAAGACTGATTTATGGTGCTCTTCACCAATGTTTTGATCTGGTTGGGTAATGGAGGGTTGCCAAAGTATTATTGTAATTTTTTTTATCTTATTTGTAGACAATCATGATTTGATATGAGATCTCTTTTTTTATAATAAGTATTTATAATAATATATCATCAATATAATAATATATATAATAAGGATAGTAATAATCTCAATAGTATTTTGCAATAACCTGTTTTGGTTCACCGAAGGCACCCCTTTGCATGGTTTAGCCCAGGGGTGCTCATTATGTCGATTGTGATGGACCGGTCGATCGTGGAGGTGCTGCTGATCGATCGCGGCGTGAAATTGAAAGAATATCAGCCGATCATCGATCCCGTCACAGTTCAGTAAAGTTATCTGCAGATTCATGGATTCGGTTTTCTCTGCTCAATAGCTCGAGACCAGAATGTTCTTAGTAAACAAATAATACCTATTTTTAATCTGTGTTATGTAGCGGACAAACTACAAAACGTTTTTTATCAAAACAAGTTTCCCTCGGCATTCGCAGAAACACATTACCGTCTATGAGCAACCCGCTGACATGGAATCGCTTAGGGACCGTCTGCAAATTACCAGATCCAAAATATGTTTTACCCAGAATATGCTTCAAAACTTCATTCTAAATTACTCTATTACAACCAAAATCAAGCAACACGCCACTCCTCACCTGCATATTGTACTGCACGACTCAGTTTCAATAAATATTTAAATATTTATTAGAGCATCATTTTTATTCTTGATTATTTGGATCAAAGCTCAATTGCTCCCATAAAAATCACTCTATTACCACCAAATTCAGGTCACACACAACTGTTCTAATGATTCAATTCAGTGCAAGTCATCAAATTAAACTCACATTATTACAAAAAATGTAAATAATTAATTATTATGTGTGTTTTGTCAATTCTCAATAAAGTTGAAAATAATTGTTTGTTGATTGATGTTTTACATTTTTGTAGCGGGTAGATCACTTTGACTTGGTCATTTTAAAAGTAGCTCGCAAGCTGAAAAAGTGTGAGCACCCCTGGTTTAGCCCAATAAAGGCTGCAGGCCCGGTGCCTATTTAAAGCTAGGCAGAAACCTCTGTCAGGGGGTGGAGGCTGGGGCCAAGTACACAAGGCCAGAATCCTTTTAGCTCCTGGGTGAGAGCTGCATATACTTTGGACTGCCATTAGTCTTTGTTGTAGATAGCTAGGGAGCAAACCCAAGTGAAGCACATGCAGGTTCTGCTCTCATGCAAATCTTTTATTTTTGTTACTTTAGAGCTCAGTGTTTTGTTTGTAGATGTGTTTTGTTTATTTATTGGTTTGGTTATTTTGCTTTCAGGGTGACAATAAACCACTGGTGATTCTATGTGTCATCTCCTCCTTCCTCAACTCTAAAGCCCTCGGTTACCACGCTACGACACCGATGTAAGGACAGGTGGCAGTTGATTTGTCAATTTTCAAAATGAGAATTCAGTGTTGAGTTTGCAAAAACACAGGTGCCTCTGTTTAGTGATCAAACAGGAAACATTAATTTATTCCTCTTCTCACCTGTTTATTATTCCCTTTCGGAGTCATGGGGGTCTCCAGCGCACATTGGGCGAGAAGCAGGGGTACCCCCTGGACAGGTCACCAGTCCATCACAGAGCAACACTCACACATTCACACTAAGGGGAATTTAGAATATTCAATTAACCTGCCACATGTTTTTTGTATTGTGGAGTAAAATGGAGTACCCTGAGGAAACCCCACACAAGCACCGGGAGAACTCCTTCCAGGAAGGTCACTGACAAGCCTTGAACCAATAACCTTCTAACTGACAGGCCAAGTACTACCCACTGTGCCACAGTGCCGCGCAAACATCTGCATGTAATCCTGTGCATGCTGTAAGCCACGATAGTAAACAGCAACCTGATCCACCTTTCGTCCGATTTTAAACAAACAGAAAGCAGAAATAAAATCTCGTCCAGAATGCTTTCAGCTTTTCTTCTATTTTCTGCAGATGAGACCGGAGCAGATGCTCACAATGAAGACTCAAAGCAAGGCCCAAAACCCTTTCTGAACTCTAGGTGTGTTAAGCAATCAAACATTGTGTGATGAGGTACTAGGTCAATAGCACAGAGACGTTCATGTACCTGTATTATAGTGCTTGGTGCAGTAGCGCAGATCCTTCTCTTCCTTCAGGATAAATTGAGGTAACGTCAGTCCATCTGCTACCTGCACGGCTCCCTTCTCATCCCACTCGAATATAAGATCATTCATCGTGTAACCAACTAGCAGATGAGAGACAAAACAAACTGTCCATGAGAGAGAGAACAACAGTCTGATTTGTGCACCTCGATTACACAGCTATGAATCAGAGATGGAAAATACAGAGTTACAATTAACGGAAGAAGCCAAAAAACAAAAAAAAAGTTTGATTCCACAAACATGTGCTCAGTTTGTTCAACATCTGTGTTTTAGGGTGTTGTCTATACACACTCTTTCCCTTTCATTTATTCCATTTATCAGCCGTTCCCTCTGTGCCTTAGAGCAGTTTCCGTGAACCGAGCGCTAATCGAGCCCAGTGCGCCCAGGTTTGAAGCAAATATGAAGAGAATGCTTTCCAACACAATGGAGTTCATGCGGTTCTACTGTGCGTTGTCTCCCACCTCCCTCCAGATACATCATGGAAATGACTGAAGATGCAGTTCATCGACTGACCACTTGGGACAGGTGTCAGAAGTCATTCACATTGACTATCATGTTAGAATGGTGTCAAAACATTTTTAAAATGATCTTCATGATACCAGTGAAGGTGTGAACTATTGTATTATTATTAACAGCAAGGACACACAGAATGCTCAGAAAACATCTAGGGTAACCCCTTGTTCCTAGAAGTAAACAGAGAAGTATGTCAGATGATTGAGTCTCCAGCTCCAGTCATTTTCTAAGCAATCCATGCATGCCTCACATCAGATGGAAAACAGTGTTATTTTAGTAATATTACAATGTTAGCTGTGACTTCTAACTACGTCTCTTACTCCAGGAACATCTGTAATGGTTTCATTTGGTTCCCCGTTGCTCTATGTCCATGAGAACATTATTTGCATATTACAATGTGTACGGAAGCCTAAAGCCATGTCCATCAGAGAGAGACGATGCTGTCTGTTTGAATTCTCTAAGAGACTGAAAGCTTTGGTTGCAGGTAAGATCCCTGGAGAGTGAGAGACAATATAACGCTGCAAAACTAGAAATCTAACCAAAGCTGAGCAAAGTTTCGAGCAAAAACTTGATTTTATTATTTTAAGAGGAAGTTTTGTTTGTAGTTTTGATGTTTAGGGTGTGGAGAAAATATGAGTTACATTTTCTTGAGATTAAAAATGTTGATTCTGATCATTTATTTGCTTGAAACTTTGCAAAACAAGCTTTTGATTTTGCCACTGAACTTAAAACTATATTCTTAAAACAATACATTTTCTTATGACAAGAATATTACGGACATCTTATTGATAAAAAAAAAAAAAATCACTGTTAAGTTCTGATAAAACTGCCCCTCTCAAAACAAGAAAAAAAATGGTTGAATATAAAATCTTGACAATTTGGAAGGAAATTTCACGTGGTGAGAATTCTATTCTTGAAACAATGTTAAAACAAGAAGTTTTTTCTGGTTTTAAGTTCCCGTGTGTGTAATGACTAAGCAAAATATTCTTGTTTCAATTAAATTGACATTTTCCATCTGTCTAAGGTTTTTCTAGCTTTAATACTAGTTGTAAGCAAAAATGTCCTGGTTTTAGAACCATTTTTTATCATAAAAAAAGATTATTTAGTGCTTAGAAAAATAAAATCATTCCCATTTAAGCTATAACATGTCGTTTTAAGACTATACCATATTTCTAAGTTACTAAGTCGGTGGTGTGGTGAACATTACGCTCTATAGAACTGTAATCGGGCCTAAAAAGTTCGACCTGGCCTGGCCTGAGAGACATTAGCTCGAACCCGACCTTAGATTATTCAAATGAATCACTCCACCATGACTCAATGTTGATTATATCCCGGTTATGCCATGGTCACTTGCTAACGTAAACATAATAAAGTTAACAACAATAACTTCTCGGCTGAATACAAGTTTGAAACGGCAATTTCTGGACAATAATCGCAACTGGGTCAAAGGTTTGAGTGACCAACTTTATTAGAGACTTTTAACATCACTCCAGTTTAAAAGCGCACACTGTGACCCGTGAAGCTGATTTTGTTTCTCAGTCCAGGTTTAGAGAAAGACAAACATCTGTACTCCACAAATCAGGCTTTTGCAAAATAAATGGCGATATACGCCTATGAAAGTGTTAGAACAACCCAATAATCCGAGTTCAGCGATTCTGGAACAGTTTGCTGTTTCACTCTCAACAAAATCTGTGAGTTACTATTTGATGGGTACAAGTAAATTGATTTCTAATTAACACCTGCCAGCCAATCAGAATCCAGTACTCACACAGACCCATAGCATAAACATTTATTCTAGGTAATGTCTAGAGACAAGCTGCTATTTCACCTCCACTGTGTCCATTCCTGTGTCTCTCGGGGCAATATAAGCGTATCACATGACCACACAGAGCCCGAGTTGAGTTGTAAAAATGAAGCCTGAACCTGATGCGACTCGTCGGGTCCCGATGGGTCCTGTCGGGTTCGATCAAAGATCTTCTAGATATTTTAAGAAAAACTGAATTTCTTGTTTTGAGACAGCATACTTTATTTGGGTACAAAAATTACACACAAAACTTCTTAAATACATTTTGTTTTCCCTAAAATATAAGCAAATATTTTGAATTTTAAGACCCAGCTGTATTGTTAATGAATGAGTTTAAGGACATATGCACAAAGCATCCTAGTTTTAAAACAAGTTGTCTAGTTTTAAGAGCACTTGTGACTAGACAGAAGTTCAGATATTTTAACTCTTTTTTTAAGATCCATCAGCATTTGTTGTCAGCATTTTAAGAAAACTTTGCCAATCTGCCCCATTAGCAGATTATTTTTCTAAGAAGAGTTTAACTAAATCTGATTTTTTTTTTCTTTTTTCAAGAGAGCGTTTTCGCAGTTTAGTGTTGCCAGAGATACAGAACCCCTCCTTTTGTAACCTTTATAAATATATAGTTAATGATATCACTATTGAAATGAATACTAGAAATTACAGCTAGATTTTTTCTTCAGGCTGATTAAAAGTTTTATCATATGATTCCTTACATTTTTTGCCATGTGTTAGGGCACACACTTTTTCATTTATTATTCTATAATAATAAACAAAAATATTATTTCCTTTGATCAGTTTAAGAAGATCTCACAGATCACGTTAATGCTACCCTGAGTTTATTGATTTAAATAAAGATTTGTTAAAGTATTTCCTAGATGCAGGCACTCAGGTTCAAAGATTCGGTGAAGGCTACACCCGCTATCTGAAATCACCAGTAAATAACGGAGCTCAGTGATGGCGGGACAGAGCCAGCGCTGGCTTGTGCTGAAAGCATCTCTCTGCTGACTGCTGAGTCTACTTGAAGGCGGCATTAAATCAGCTCACTCTTCATCTGCTGGTGCCAGCCAGTACAACATCCATCTCTGCAGCACTAAATAAATCCTCTCCATCTGCCCGAGAGAGGATCAGAACATACTTACAGCTCTCCAGCTGCATTATACAGGTCTGCACATCCATAGGGAAGTTCTTCAGGTCCATGGGGCAGGCGAGAACCAGCGTTATTCTACAAACAACAACAGCAGATTCAATCAGGATTCAGTTCACAGTCTCTTCCATTGCAACATATTCATATTCTCCCAGAAAGCTCAGCCAGTGAGCAGTGCTAGACCCGTGGAAATAAGCCATCACTGGGCAGTCCTTCTGAAACTGGCCCTAAATAGCCCAAACTGGTTTCATAAAAGGTGGATAGCAGCAGCTCCTAGGGTCTGCGTAAACAGAGCATACAGTTTTGGTAGAGCCCTGCTGATGGCAGCTATAGCTTTCTGGGAGTTCTGTATAGATTTGTGTGCCACTCAAGGACAATGACACTGTAAACAATATTACACTGTACATCGCCTCAAAGCATGGTCAGTTCAACTCAATTTAATATTAAAAGAGGTAGAAATTGAGAAATCAAAAAGTGTGATGAACAATAAAAGTAGAATTAAAGTTCCAGAGGCCAAAATTCATGTAAAAAACGTAATTAGGACCACCCCTGAAAGAACACGTAAAAGTTCGTTCTTGGCACATTAACCTTCTGTCATCTCAGATTAGGTCTGAAGCAAAGGCCTTATGAATATGCAAATCTCCAACCAATCAGAGAGCAGTGAAAAGAACGCTAAAAGGCATTTTTGTAATGTGTATATGTGAAAGTGATTCCTTTAACTATAATTCAATATGTGCAAGTGAATCACGTGTTTTCAGTAAAATGCTATCAACATTTTCACAATTAGAGACAAAAGAAAAACTCCTGAAAACCAAATAGAGAGCAATGATGCTCATGTAAACATCCAATCAGTAATCACTTAACCCTTAAAGTCTCTGCCTGCACCGGTGTGTGTGCCAATCACAGCATATGTTAATTCTCCATTTTTGCAGTAAAAAAATGACAAAATTCAATTAGATTTTTTTAATATTCCAGGTTTGTTGTGGGATTATTGTGTAATGTTGTTAAAACATTGTAAAAAAATGTGTAAAAAAAGAAGCTGCCGTTGTAATAATAAATGATTTCAATTTTTGCCACAAAGCTGTATATATAGACAGGTAGATAAATAAACGAAAGAATTTCACATATTTGTACAGTGATTTATTTCAGTGTCCTTTGTTTACTTTGAAGCAATATTTGCATTCACAGGGTGTTTTTTTTGTGTAGATGCAGGGCTCAAATCAAATATAGAGTGGGTCACTTTGGCTTTATGAGATACTCGGTTATGAAACACTGGAAAACCAATAACTTTTGATGGTATTGATGTCAAATCTTGATGTCAAAGCTGCAGCAGAGTTGATCAGTGAGTAATCTTTGCGTAGAGTCATTCTAAATTACTCTGAGCATATGCCAAGTGAGTTTGCTTTTGATCAACTTAAACCCTTGAAAATGTACATGGCAGAAACGTTAATCAATATCACTCCACAAGCTATAGAAACTTTTAATAAAACAGGGCAGTTTAAGCTTCGATTCAAGGCTGTAATCGCAAAATAATTGTTGTTTACTTAGAAAGTTCAATTTCTCTGTGCAGTGGTTGGCAGATTCTGGAGGCAATCTATAGCTAAAACTGTAAAAATTCATTTCTCTACAACAAATTAATTTGCTCTCATCATTTAATCTTGCTTAAAAAGTGACCAAATCCATATTTATTTGAAAAATTGTTGGGGAGAAAAAGAATGTAGCGTTTGATTCCAAGAGTCATATATCTGTAAGAGTCTGTGGTCGGCTAATCAGAGTCCCTGTACTAAGAGCTGTCAGTGTCTCTTCCACAAAACCTGACTGTTTTTTAATCCAAGATTAACTGTCTGTCTCAGAACCAGATTTATGTTTTCCATATGCATTTATTATGTTCATGTGTTTCAGAATTATGTTTTATTTCAGACGTCTGAATGTGCTGGTTCCATCAGTCCACTCCCCCGAAGCTCCTTCAGTTTTCTAAAGGGCCCTTGGTTGACAGTCCTCAAGTCTTGTGTAGTCACACTGTTGTCGCGTTTCCTCTTTATTCAACTCTGTTAATTAGTTTGATACTGTTCTCTGTGATCATCGTCTTCTTTTGCAATCGTCTTTTGAATCTTATGGAGGGTGTCAATAACGTTTTGGAAAATCCTATGAAAAATGCCAATATGTGCAAAATTTCTCAGATGTCTCTAAAAATTGCACAGAGCTGAGTAGAATAAACTTTTTATCCCATTAGAAAAAATGAGCTATAACTTAAATGGAAATTTACTCAGTAAATCCCAATGCAATGCGCTGAGGGCGAAACTGGGGCGCGAATGGGTGGCATTATTGGATTGCCACCATGATTTTATAGCACAACTAACAACTAACAAATTATGGTTTGTTCATTCTCAAATTCAAAGATTTCAGAATTCAAAGAACTCTCGAAACTATCTCGACTGGCTGCGTTCACAAAGAGCCGTCTCTCGCCTCCAAAATCCACGAATGCGCATATTGCGTTATGTCTACGTGTTTTGTCTAAGATGCTAGTAAGTTATTAACAAATGATTTCTCCTAACACAGCAACTTCCATTTTACTTTTGATATTTGAACCCTTTATCGGGAAGTGACGATTTTGTTCTCTTGGACTAATTGGATGGAAACATTTTATGCAATATTCCAGTTTTCTACATAAATTCAATTTGCATCTTTGGATGGAAACAAGCATACTGATGCTTTTCATCGTAACCGTCATGTCAGCAGTGTTTACCATGATTAATTACGTTGATTAGCAACTAGATAGGGACACAGGGTGCCTACCATGTTGAACTTTCCCATGGATTTTGTGAAATAGTGTTTACACAAATACACGTTTTTCTTTTTTAAACAAATGATTGGAATCAAAAGAAGTGTGGCACATCCACATACATGACAAATCCCATTAATGGCTGCCATTTGCAAGTGAAATAGAATGGCATGAAGTTGTTTAACTTAGAATAAAGAGTTTTCTGTGTGGCTCCCGGGCTGAAAAGGGACATACATAAATATCAAAGTGCATCGAAGAGTTCTGTGTAAGTCTAATGACTTTGCAAGCAAATAAATCGACTATAAATGTGTCGAAATAACAACACGCTTCATGCAGTTCAGTGCCTGTGTATGCTAACGCGCTCTTGTGCTGTTTAAACTAACAAACAAAAGAAACTTTCTCTGCAGTGTCCTTCAGCACTTCTTGGTCACCCGATCTGCACAGAGATGAGCTGTACTAGATTAATCTCTATTGTAATTATCAGATTGGTCAGTGGGCGGAGGTAGGAGCTTGAAAGAACATCAGACCATTTTCAGCTGACAAAAAAGGAATACAGGTTTACACAAACATGCATGAAAGATTCTGAACAAAACTTGAGTCATGTTTTTGATGACACTAAAAGATGCTAGGAATCTAGGATTTTGCATAATATGACCCCTTTTAGGGACACCTGACCTAATATTCTGACTCACGATCTCATGGTCGAAGTGTTTTCATTTGTCAAATGTTTATTGTAACAGGGCATGCACAACTAAGCCCACTCTGAAGAAAAAAGACATCAGTAAAAGCTGACAGAACAACAACTAAATAGCTAATGAAGCATCCTCTCACCTTATACTGTATAAAACATTCCCATTTTTAGAGATCCTCAAAAGCTTGTTGTCAGTGGTGACCTCATGGAAATTGGCTCCTTTTTCATTGGCGAAGAACAAATCAGGTTTCCAAATGGAGTCCAACATAGAGGGATCAAGGTCAAGGGAGTCATCGGGATACTCGCTGTAGGCCAGCCGAGGGTCATTCCACTGCTGTCTCAGGAAAATGTTCACTCTGTAATCCTGCGGTGCACAGAGACAGCCATGTCAACAGATCAGAGGTGGAGAAAACCACATAAGCACTTTTTTTAAACCTGCATCAGCCTTAAAGCATAACAAGGACATGAGTGCTAAACTTGACCTTATTTACCTTCATTTCAATGCTTTCATCAATTCATTCATCTTCTGAAATCCACTATTTAAACTTCTTAGATTTATACTAAGACTTGTGTTGAAGTTCATGGTTGGGGAACCATGAAAATCATGGTTGGGGAACAAGGCCTGGGAGATCATATATATATATATATATATGGCATAACGGTATATGGTTTTAACGGTATTAGTACTTTTATCGATACCAGTCGATACCATCGATCTATATATACCATCAGATCGATGGTATCGACTGGTATTGATAAAAGTACTAATACCGTTAAAACCTTAAAGATCCATCCCTAGTTATGATTAATATTTTCAAAAATAAGTCAAAAGATCATCTTTGTTTCAAAGTAGCCACTAGGAGTACGACTTCGTTCCATTTCTACCCCTTGGTTCTACATTTGAGGGATCACATGAGGCCAAGGGGTGTCATAAATCGAAGGTGAAGGGCTAAAGTGCACCTAAGATTTCATTTGATTACGTAAGTTTGAAAAAATGACAGTTACCAGCAGTGATGCATTTGCAGATTCTTCAGAAGCATTACGGCTTTGTATTAGTGTACGATTCAAAGAGGAGTGTTTTCAGCCCTTGGTTTCAATGGCGAAGGTGCAAATAAGAGAAATGGAACTCAGTTTTTTTTAATCCCATCCGCACAAAAAAATATAAAACATGAAAATTCAGCCTTATTCAAATAGGAAACATCTGCATGTGATCCTGTACAGAGTAAACAGAAACAAATCCCTCATTTCTCCTACCATTAGACAAAAGAGCTTGATAACAATAAAAAAACTCCACCTCCAAAACTCGTATTTGTTTTTGCCGTCCACCAGGAATGTTAATGCCACACCTTGGCTGGCATTTTTCAAAGGGCCCCTGCTGTGTATAAGCTAGATCATATACAGATTAGTGATGGGAAGTTCGGATCATTTTTACGGATTCGGGTCTCGTTCAGTAAAATGAACGGATCTTTTTTTGAGTCATTTCGTTCATTTTACTAAAATATCAATAAATGTTGTGTGTACTTCCACATCTACTAGCGTTTTATACACAAACGCGAATCACACTACAAATAAGACAAAACTATAATGCTAAATTTAAAATGTATATAAATATATTACTAAAGCCTACCTGGGTCTTTTAGTCTGGTTTACCCAAACTCTGATCTGTCTTCTTTAGATTTAAATCTCTTTTGTTCGACACAAAATTACTTCTCTCTGATGTTAACGTGTGCAGTCCGTGCACTCAGTCCGGACTGGCTTCTTTAGCACTTTTGTCACGTGACCGCTATAGTGCCGGGATCCGAAAAGATTCGTTCTTTTTGCGAGTCCTCCGGGTCCTTTCGGTCTTTTCTCTTTCCGGCTCATGCTGCATTGGTTAACATTACGGAGTGGCCATGAGCCGGAACCCGAAAAGATTCGTTCTTTTTGCGAGTCCTCCGGGTCCTTTCGGTCTTTTCTCTTTCCGGCTCATGCTGCATTGGTTAACATTACGGAGTGGCCATGAGCCGGAACCCGAAAAGATTCGTTCTTTTTGCGAGTCTCCGGGTCGTTTCGGTCTTTTCTCTTTCCGGCTCATAATTTGCTAGATGTCCAATAATTTGTTTGTTACATTTTGATTTTAGTGTTGATATGTTAATGTTATTTAGTATCTTTTGATTCTAATTTATTTTTTATTTATCATTATTATTATTATATAGTTCTTTTGGCACAAACTTGATATTTATTTTAAAACTTACTTATTTGTATAACTTTACAGCTTGTGTTGCACTTTAAATGCCTTCTGTTATTTAAGTATATTTTGATATTTTGTATTTAAAAAAATAAACAATCCAAGAGTGTGTATAAAGTATAATATCTGAAACATCAAATGTTACAAACAATACACTGACGATCTTTACACTGATTGACTTATTATATATCAACTTAATAATTTCAAGAATCAAATGCATAAAAGATATTTAGTTACTACATATAATTGGCAAGTTACTTTTCAATTACATGAAAACTTGAAGGGAATTTATTATAAACTAAAAATAAAGTGACTCAAAAATGCTTCATGAATCTTAGGCTATGTAAGGAGTTGTACAATGAAGATTAAAATACACTTAAAACACAACAAACACAAAAACCTTGTCTCTGAAAATGATTTTATGAATAAATTAAGTCTTTATTAACACATTATGTGTTGAGCATCAAAAAACTGTTAATAGAAGTAGTAATAATAAATATAAAAATAATAGTAATCGTTCACTCATCATGAACTAATTATTGCATACTGACTTTGCCTAACGTTGTGGCGCGGTCACGTGACAAAAGAACGAAATGACCCGGAGACTTGCAAAAAGACCTAATCTTTTCGGGTTCCGGCTCATGGCCGCTCCGTAATGTTAACCAATGCAGCATGAGCTGCAAAAACAGAAACAGAAAAAATTAGTTCATCTTTCGAGTCATTCGGGTCTTTTCGGTCTTCTGTCATTGATGATGAATGGGTTACGCTCGGAAAACCACAAGAATGATGCGCATGCGCCAATGAACGAATCCCTCTCCAACACGACTCGTTCCTACGGAGTCACATTAAAGATTAGTTCAAAAAGAACGAATCGTTCTTCAACGACACATCACTAATACAGATCGTATGATTACAAGTGTTCTTACAGTTGTGTTTTTCACTGATCTGTCATGAGCCAATAAGCAACCGCTCCCTTCAGGAACAGCACCTATACTCGTGTAGTTTGCATATTCTTGAAGATTAACTGAGAATCTTTGAGCCTAAAAATACAGTGCTCCACTGGTTTGCTTATAGGAGAAATAGCTGACCCTGATTTATATTCATTCATTCCTTTTCTTCATCACAGGGTTTTGCTGGTGCCATCTCGAGAGCACTTTGGGTAACTTAGGTGGGGTACACCCTGGACAGGTCCCAGTTAATCACCGGGCAACAAACACATTCACTTCTGAGGGGAATTTAGAGAATTCCATTAACCTAAAGCATGTTTTTGGTGTCTGGTTAAAAAAAAAAAAAACATCTCCAGTTTTAGGGGGAAACCCACACAAGCACCAGGAGAACATGCAAACCACTCTCAGGAAGCCACTGGCTGGCCTGGTACCACTGGAAGCAATGCTCTTTTTAGCCATAGAGTACTAGGTGATTGGATAAATGGAGTTATAAACAGTTTATAACTCTGAGTGTCAGAGAATTATTAATAAATATTTTATTATTTTCAAGGAGACTTACACTAACAAAATGGTAAAAACAGAAGCATTTAATTAGTCTTTACTGAGTTGCTCAAAAACCATAACTTAATATCTAAATATCTATGCAAGCAAGAGACCTGTGCATCCAAATCT
This sequence comes from Danionella cerebrum, assembly GCA_007224835.1. Taxonomy (NCBI): domain Eukaryota; kingdom Metazoa; phylum Chordata; class Actinopteri; order Cypriniformes; family Danionidae; genus Danionella; species Danionella cerebrum. The sequence continues at coordinate 135,638 of SRMA01000891.1, forward strand.
AGAGTCTGAGAGGCTACTGTCCTAACTACTAAGCCACTGTGCTGCATTTCTGTTCTTTCAGTATCTATATCTCTACAGATAATGGCTGTGCCAGTCAGTGTGCAAAAAAATTCTTCTCCAAATCTGGCTGCTACTTATATCATTTCAGGCAGACCATTAAACTGTCTGGGATTTAATGTACCTCTGAATGATCCGCATGGCACAGAATATAGGGGATGACCTTTGCAATGGCGCTCAGACACACAACATCCAAGGACACTTCAGGGCAATTATTCTAATGAGAGGTGACCGGTTCACTTCCGCAGAATCTCAAAACATTTTGACGAGGAGAATCATCTGTCTCAGGGTTATTAGATTCGCCTCTCAGAGAGCAGAGCCACCACGGCAAAGGAAAAGAACAAGTCCCATTGATTTCCCTTTGCCAATATTTCTCCAGAATGATAAACAGCCCACGGTCACTGCAGACGCGAAACAAAGCCAACAGAGCGATACACTGCGGCTTCATTACCAGTACCATTATCTCCCAGTTGCTGAGAAGTTATGTAAACACATTGGTTCTCCTCAAAAACACACATTTAACATCACGGAGGCCATCCGGATCTGTGGCTAAAGTTGCTTTTGCTCTCATCTGGTGCTACGTGTGACGCCTGAAGTCAGACCCTCTCTGTTAAACGTGCGGCTCGTTTCAGACAGAATGATTTCACAAACGAGCGAAGAGCGGGCACACATTCATCAGCGCCAACGGAACGTTTTTTTCAGATTCGATTTCTGCAGGCTAAGAGGAGTGATTTATGGAAAACAACCCACTCATAATGAAATTCAAACCCAAGGCCAGATCCTATCCTGGCGCTGACATATTACAAAAGTTTGCGAGACTCTGGAACACCCAAGTCTGATAACGGATGATGTGGAATGAAAACATTTGCTCTATCCTGTTTCTTTAGAGAAGCAACGAATCGGGGAGCTAATTAAATAGCTGGGCACCTCTCCCGTGGGCCATGTGCCTCGCAGAGAGGGTAAACAATTAGGACAGTGAAGAGCCGAGTGGCACAGCAGGCTCTGTAGTGTCCGGTTTCATCATTACTGGATGAAACATTGTTCTCGCTGCTCTATAAACGCTAAAGATTTATCAATATAGCTGTTGTTTCTAGCCCCTGCCCTTTAGTTGCTCAGTGCGAACATGAGCTTGGGCAACATGGATCAATTCTGCTGGTTATGGGGAAAGAGAGAGTGGAAAACACTGCATTTGTTCTGCTCCAAGGGTTCTCGCACAATGTTCACTAAATATTACACATTTTTGCCCTTGATAAAGCCCTAAAAGTGATAATATTCATAGTAATATTCATAGTCAGGAGATGGTTCACTTGCTGTGGTTTTGATTTCACTGTTAAATATGATGTTAACATGACTATAAAAAATATATATATATATATATATAATAATTGCATAAAATTGGAGTGTTAGGAACCAGTCCAGAACTACACAGGTGGATCTTGCCTCGCAATGCAGCTGGGATGTAGTGATGGGAAGTTCGGATCATTTTACGGATTCGGTTCTTTGAGTCTCGCTCAGTAAAATGAACGGATCTTTTTTTGAGTCATTTCGTTCATTTTACTAAAATATCAATAAATGTTGTGTGTACTTCCACATCTACTAGCGTTTTATACACAGACGCGAATCACACTACAAATAAGACAAAACTATAATGCTAAATTTAAAATGAATATAAATATATTACTAAAGCCTACCTGGGTCTTTTAGTCTGGTTTACCCAAACTCTGATCTGTCTTCTTTAGATTTAAATCTCTTTTGTTCGACACAAAATTACTTCACTCTGACGTTAACGTGTGCAGTCCGTGCACTCAGTCCGGACTGGCTTCTTTAGCTCTTTTGTCACGTGACCGCTACAGTGCCGGGATCCGAAAAGATTCGTTCTTTTAGCGAGTCCGGGTCCTTTCGGTCTTTTCTCTTTCCCGCTCATGCTGCATTGGTTAACATTATGGAGCGGCCATGAGCCGGAAACAGAAAAGATTAGTTCATCTTTCGAGTCATTCGGGTCTTTTCGGTCTTCTGTCATTGATGATGAACGGGTTACGCTCGGAAAACCACAAGAATGATGCGCATGCGCCAATGAACGAATCCCTCTCCAACACGACTCGTTCATACGGAGTCACATTAAAGATTCGTTCAAAAAGAACGAATCGTTCTTGAACGACACATCACTACTGGGATGGTTCAACAGTTGGTAACACAGATGAAGGACTGAGGAACTGTGCTAATTAAAAGGGATACGACGCACTGCCTTATTTTCATCAACAGTCTAAATACAAAGTGCTAGAACATGGCAAATCAAGGAGTTCCATTTCAAATATCATGAAAATGAAAATGTTTAGAACACTGACTGAATTCATTGTAACTGTGTATAAATCAGTGAAGAGGAAGTTCCTCACTAAGTTGTATACATCCATAATGTACCGGCAAAGTTCAACAGCAAAAAATGTTTCCTTCTTTCTGAACTTCTGCCAATAGCACCTTTAGTTCCGTTTCTGTAAAATGATGTTGGCTTACGAAGCGTTACCAGGCCAGCCGGAAGACATAGTCCTTTAAGCGGGTCCTAGGTCTTCCCCGGGGCCTCCTCCCAGTGGGAGGTGTCTAGAAGGCATCCGGAAGAGGTCCGGAAGAGCCACCTCAGCATAACTTTAAGACATCACTGACACCTCCCTAGCAAACCAATTGTTTCCATAGGAAAATTTATGAAATATATATCAGCTTCGATAAATGATAAAAATATGGGTGTTGGTTTATGCTACTTATATTGACAAGGGGACATTGTATCAAAACAACCAATCTTTATCTCAGCTTCAGAAACTGCTAGGAACATAGGGCTTGGTATATCACACATAGTGAAAAGGGAACCATTGGTAACTAAATTCTTTGCCCCAGGAACCGATTTAAAGAAATCTAAAGCTCAGCTCAGAAAAACCATAAATGGGGTAAAGTTCATATTAAACATTTTTAAAAATAGTTTAAGCCAATTACAAGTCAACATCTAAGTATTTTATTAGCAATTAAGTTACATTTATGTTATTTTGCCATTTACTATCTGTCTGTTTTTTTTATTTAAGTGTGCTTATTACCATATTCAAATGTATGTAAATACAGAAGGAGGCCGGGTGGGGTGTCATGCGATTGGATTTGGCTCATTTTCACATCCTGCATTTAATCACGAAACGTAGAGTTTCATAAACCAGAATACATGAGACCTCCTGACCTTAATAAGGAGGATATAGAAGATGAATGAATAGCATTGTTGCTCAAATTACATTAGGCTGGCATCCTTTACATAATTTTTTTACATTATATTGTTGTTTATGGCTAACAATACAAAAGTACAAACTGTACACAACAAAGACTGACTCCTTCTGTTTGGACAGTATGAAATCAATGCACTTACCATTGTTGTTTCAGCAATGGAGCCAAAGCTGTTAATAAAAATGTTGCATGTTACGTTCACGGGTGGACCTGGAGAAAAGAACAAGATAGAAGCAAACAAACAAACAAAAAAAAAGTTAATTAGACAATACAGAAAGCAAAATGAACTAGCATTTAATTAAATTCAATCTCGTTATTACAATAATCAAAAACATCTGACCAAACTTACCTGCTTTGTGCAACAGAAACACGTTTTGATACAGTGCAAATGTGGAGCAGAACTGTATGATTCCAAAAGACTGAGATGATTTGAGTTCAGAGCAGACGTTTTGATTCTATTGTCAATGAACTGCTCATTTGTTTGGGTGCAAACTGGGACACAAATCTAAGTCATAGCATACATGAAAAGTAATACGAGCCATACAACAATGTTGTTTAAAAACACAGACACACTCAAGCAATCCATCACACGTGTCCGAGGAAAGACAGAGAGTGACATGATGCTCATGGCCTCGTAAAGACCCTGTCAGCTTCTCCACACTCCTGATTCGCTTGGATTCAAAGCTGCTGAACAGCATGAAGAAGAACTGAACTCCATTTCTCTGCCTGCTGACAAGCACATGCCGCAACCCGAGCTGCCGAACGAGTCTATTACCAGAGAGAAACATACTGCGATCTGCAAACCGCTGCAAAATGTATTGGTGTTTTTAGAAATCTGCAAGAAAACCGCAGCCTGGAAATAAATCTCAGATCTCACATCAGATTCCACTGAGTTAAACATAGAGTTGTATCTATTTGCCCAATGTGTGTGTAGGGAAAGTATCAGCTCCATACATATATGTGAGATGTCAGTGTTGCTTTCATATATTTGATTAATGGAAGAATTAAAACCAGGGCAACGAGAGACTGGAATAAATCATTTAGGTTGAAAAGAATTCTCCAGTGAATGTGAACTTTCTGTAGTTTTCAGCATAGGCTCATTCTCCATCCCCGAGATGAGCACTGTTATCAAAAGCTTACAATAGATCATTGAATCCTATTGAACCATTTTAATGGCCGCCGTGCACAGATAGATTAACAAAGTCCAAAAACAATTCACAATTTAACATTCGACATCTCTAAAGATAATACTATTGGAGTTTTGAAGATGGTTAAAGTACCCTGTTGATTTTGGAAAATAACTCCAATAGACTTACATAAGTCATCCAAATATGAAATGTTTAATTCAAGTTTGAAATAGCAGAAAAAAAAATGAAAATGGCATATTACATGTGGCCGCTACATCTGACACCACAGACTGCTATATAGATGTGTTCAGACATAGACTCTAAACAAACATGGCAAAATGCATTCTGACTGCATTGTATGGCCAAGACAAAATAACGTCCTGCTTCATTGTGAAACATCGAAAATCTCTAGGAGTTCGTTAAAGCCAAAGGCCTGAAAATGTGCAAAATTTTACAAAAAAGTAAAAAAAAAAACTTCCTGTCAGATTTGGAAAGTTGCTACAATAGACTTTTTGAAGGTCTTTGTCCTTTACATAAGTGTTCCAACTTTCAAACATGTCCTTCAAAATATTCCATGTTGCCACTAAGTGGTGCTATAACTGAAACTGTAGGTTGCTATGTGGATCCGTTCAGCAATAGAAAGTTTGAACCTGATCGAATATTTAGAGTTATAACAACTTCTTGTTTATTGCAAAATCTAGACTTTCGACAGCCACCATGCACACATCATTAAATGAAGTCAAAAAAGCTTCACAAAGTAATGTAACAGAAGCCTTACGATAAGATTATAAGATTAACAAATAAAATCTCTAAGAGGATTTTGTTAAACTTCAAAACGAGCAAAAGTTGCCATTTTTGCGAAATAGCAGACTTGCTGTCAAATTTGGAAAGCAACCCATAAATCTTAGTACCCCACGCATCTGTGCCGGATTTCATTCAGCTATGAAAAGCTGTCAGCACACCATAAGCTAACACGGTTTAGGTGGCGCTGTAGAGCCATTCTGCTACACAAACTTTTCAAACTACAATTAGACATAAATTCTGTGTGAAGTTCAGTGAGTTTGTAGGCCATGTTTAGGCTCTCAAATATGCACCGAATGCTGTGAAAAAAATTCATATTATTAATAAATTTGGCCTAAGACCAGCAGACAAAGAAATCTTGCTATATTGTGGACTGATATTGTTAGAACTACGTACCGCGTAGATATTAAAGCAACTCAACCTGATGTTACAACACACTATAACTCTACAAGGAACAGCAAAAAATGGATCTTTTTTAACTGAAATGCTAGTGTTCCAATAGGATTCAACGATTCATGCTAGAATGCTAATGGTGCTATCTCAAGACCTGAGTAGATGCAAAAAATGTAACACTGCTTGTTATCTCAAGGGGAGATGGAGAATGAGATGGAGAGTGCAGTATGGTGTTCAGCAACCTCCCATTAGTGTTCATCAACCACACACCTCAGATTCTCCTTGAGATAGTGTTTTCCAACAATGGGATCAAACTTGTTCTGTACAAGATTTTTCAGTTCCTGTCCTCCTCAACCAGTCATTACGTCCAACAGCATCACATTGGATTTGACTCAAACTAGAGCACCATGAGTTCCTCCACTGCACATGCGTGTCATTCTGGATTAAAACCATCCCCAAATAAATAAATAATAATGCAGTTTCTATTACAGTGCTGAACCCATCGTTTCCTGCCCCAGGCCTGTTTCTTCCATTAGGCTGCAATCACTTGTTTGCTGCTGGCTTTCCTTGCCATTAGTGACACAGCACAGAAGAAATGTCCTCACCCACACTGCACTTCACTTGTGAGCTCAGACTTCAACAAGAAGATGACAGACAAAGACAGGGCTCATTAACTGTCCCGAAAAGGTGAGTCATAGCAGAAACTCTTTTTTTCCCTTTATTTTCAGCCAAACAATGTGCACTCCGCTCTTCTTGCAGATGGAAGCAACTACTGGAGAGGCGGGTTATTTATACCTTTTCCCTCAGCTGTCTCTTTCCTAGTGAATCAGACCTTAATTTCTGAGTCGTGCCTCTGCCATCTTCTCGCAGAGGTGACGGTAGTTTAGAAGCCTCACACGTTTCACTGCGCTACTCTTTATTACAGCGACACAAACAGGAAGCACTAAGATCAGCCTCGTCTTTCCAAGGAACAAGCTCAACAGTGACAAAGTGAAACAGACTCACGATTTCTGCATTCCATCAACGTTATCCAATTACGAGTTCATGTAAAAAAGAAGACCTTCAGAAAGTCTTTATTGTGATTAATCCGTGCATAAACGGAACAATCATTAATCAAATGTCCCACGGGAAAGCATAACCTCCTTAGAAACCTCATAAATTGCAAGCTTGCAACAGAAACGACAGACACAAAAACCATTCGGTGAGTCAAGAGACCAATTACTTCTTCATAAAACAACAGCCACAACTCATTTTTACAGTTTCTAGTTTATAGTCTTTCATTAACAAGGTCCATGTCTAAATTGATCAATTCCAAAGTCCATCACTTTAGCGAGGAGCAACTGATGCAGCCGGGAAAATCCATTAGTCTGTTTTACACCTGCCGGGTGGTGTGAAAATGGCACACGAGCTCTTGGACCCAGAGGACATTCTCAATGTTGGAGAAAAACTGATTTATTACAAACACCAGGCGTTTAAGATGCCCCCAGAGTAGGAAGCCCACAACTGCAAGTGTCTGATATAAATAAAGAAAGCTTAATGATATTGCTCATGTTAAAAATCGAGCTGAGCTCAGCAGAATTACAATAGCACTGACACATTAAATATTTATATGATTGTTCACACAGCAGTTTTCTACTGGACAGTCAAAAAAGTCCCCAACCAGTGATAGCATGCAGTTCTCACCACACCTCAGTGCATCAACAAGGGACACATCATTATTTCTTTTGCACTCATATATGGGCTTATGCTGAGGTCATATTTTAGCGTGAACATTGTTTAGTAACACTGTTTAGTTTTAGGATAGTTGGTGGCAAGGGCGTATTTTTTTCCTGAAATTGGGGGGTAGAATATTGTGGTTTATATTATGCCGTATTTTTAAAGCAGTTACAATAAATATCTGAGCCCTCTACACTAGCATTGCACTGTTTTTAACTTTCTTTTAAATGCAATATTAACCATAAATACAGTCTTTGGATCATCTTGTATTTTTTCCTCTGCAAAACACACCATTTACCCCTGTTCCAACCACAGTCATGCTTTCGCCACGCCCCCCTTTTGGGACTTGTAGTTCAGGAATCATGGGCAATGTAGTGTGTAATTGTCGCCAGTCGCATGTCAAATAGAACGGCATGAAAGTATTCAAATGAGAATAAAGAGTTTTCTGTGTGGCTCCCGGGCTGGAAAGGGACATAAATAAAGTCCAAAGTGCATCGAAGAGTTCTGTGTAAGTCTCATCACTTCACAAGCAAATTAATCCACTATTAACGAGTAGAAATAACAACTGCTTCAGGCAGTTCAGTGCCTGTGTATGCTAACAGCATTCTTGTGCTGTTTGCGTGAGATAAAGTTAATGATCAAAGTTTGGATTTAGTGATTTAGTGTTTATTCTGTCTAATGGTGTTTCAATGACATTATTAACCGATTTCAGGTTTTTCTGCAATGCTGGGTTGGTTAGCATAACCGCTAATATTGATGCGTTCTCTTTCAGTCGAGACGCAGACATCGACATCGTCTGCGTTCCCTCTTTCAGGGAACGCGGGTTACATATTTAACCTAGACGTTCCCTTTCAGTCGAGACGCAGACAATGTCGATGTCTCGACTATGGGTGGAGCCATCCATAGTCGAGACATCGACATCGTCTGCGTTCCCTCCTTCAGGGAACGCGGGTTACGTATGTAACCTAGACGTTCTCTGTAACGTTTGGTCTGTTAACAAATTGAAGTTGTTGATTGGGACAATGTCATCGTTCATCGCGATCTGTGCCCAAATTGCTTGACATGCCCAATTCTAACTCCTATTACATTATAATCAGAATAATAAACATAAAACACTGTCTCTGCATGATTCTTCAGCACTTCTTGGTCAGGCAGTGCACCCGATCTTTACAGAGTTGCACTAGCGATTCATCTGATTGGTCAGTGAGCGGAGGTAAGAACTTTGGGCGTTGCAAGGTTTTTAGCTCACAAAAAGGAAATACAGGATTACACAAACTTGCATAAATGGTTCTGAATAAAGCTTAAGGCATGTTTTTGATGTGAAAGTCAGAAAAATGTAATTGGCATAATGTGGCACCTTTAAGAATGTAACTTTAATGTACAGATTTTAATGCTTTACAAAACCTCAACATTGCAGAATAAAGCAAAAAATAACGAAAACATTTGTATTTTACCACAATTAAAAATGCTTTTCTAACCAGGCTTCCATTACTATTCCCAGTTGTGTAGTTTATGAGACAAAAGGCAAAAAAAAACAACATTAACTACAAGAAAGAATTACATAGACTGCTTCAGGCCAGATTTTACTGTACGTTTTAATCGCAGAACAATGATGTATTTCGAAATATTGCTTGTTAGTGATCCCTTTTTCATCAACTACACAATTTTGAAGCAAAAATTATTGTTTTTGCTCCTAGGTCGATTGTTTTTACCCTTCACTGGCAATTGAAACACATGTGACCAATCACAATGCGGCTAGTTGCTAGGCAAATCAGCGATGTGTGAGACAGGAACTTATTGAATCTAAAGCGTAACTTTAGCTTGTCAACTGCTAGCATTAGCATATATTTGGCGTATAAGTTATCGAAATGATAAAAGCACTTACTTTTTAAACCTTCTTCCAGTGCATCTGAATATGTTCTATTATTCATATTTCTCTAATATTTAAGACACTCAACATAAATCTTTGTTAGACGAGAAATCCATTCTTGTTGTGTATCATTTCTCAAAACTGTGTCGCATATGTAACTAGCGTTTGATGGGTATATAACAGGTTGTTTATTTTGCGTATGAGATCTCAATGTATAAAGGCCTTAACTTGAACATTAATTTTGTTCAAATACAAAAA
>SRMA01000892.1:0-12585 GCA_007224835.1 Danionella cerebrum
AATGTATTGACAATGTTACTATCTATTATTAGTAATGTAGTGACAATGTTACTAGCTATTATTAGTAATGTAGTGACAATGTTACTGGCTATTATTAGTAATGTAGTGACAATGTTACTAGCTATTATTAATGTAGTGACAATGTTACTGGCTATTATTAGTAATGTAGTGACAATGTTACTAGCTATTATTAGTAATGTGATGACAATGTTACTAGCTATTATTAGTAATGTAGTGACAATGTTACTGGCTATTATTAGTAATGTAGTGACAGTGTTACTGGCTATTATTAGTAATGTAGTGACAATGTTACTGGCTATTATTAGTAATGTGGTGACAATGTTACTAGCTATTATTAGTAATGTGGTGACAATGTTACTGGCTATTATTAGTAATGTGGTGACAATGTTGCTAGCTATTATTAGTGATGTGGTGACAATGTTACTGGCTATTATTAGTAATGTAGTGACAATGTTACTGGCTATTATTAGTAATGTAGTGACAATGTTACTGGCTATTATTAGTAATGTAATGACAATGTTACTAGCTATTATTAGTAATGTAATGACAATGTTACTGGCTATTATTAGTAATGTAGTGACAATGTTACTAGCTGTTATTAGTAATGTGGTGACAATGTTACTAGCTATTATTAGTAATGTAGTGACAATGTTACTGGCTATTATTAGTAATGTGGTGACAATGTTACTGGCTATTATTAGTAATGTGGTGAATGTTACTGGCTATTATTAGTAATGTGGTGACAATGTTACTGGCTATTATTAGTAATGTGGTGACAATATTACTAGCTATTATTAGTAATGTGGTGACAATGTTACTGGCTATTATTAGTAATGTAGTGACTATGTTACTGGCTATTATTAGTAATGTAGTGACAATGTTACTAGCTATTATTAATAATGTAGTGACAATGTTACTAGCTATTATTAGTAATGTAGTGACAATGTTACTAGCTATTATTAGTAATGTAGTGACAATGTTACTAGCTATTATTAGTAATGTAGTGACAATGTTACTAGCTATTATTAGTAATGTGATGACAATGTTACTGGCTATTATTAGTAATGTGATGACAATGTTACTGGCTATTATTAGTAATGTAGTGACAATGTTACTAGCTATTATTAGTAATGTGGTGACAATGTTACTAGCTATTATTAGTAATGTAGTGACAATGTTACTGGCTATTATTAGTATTGTGGTGACAATGTTACTGGCTATTATTAGTAATGTAGTGACAATGTTACTGGCTATTATTAGTAATGTAGTGACAATGTTACTGGCTATTATTAGTAATGTAATGACAATGTTACTAGCTATTATTAGTAATGTAGTGACAATGTTGCTAGCTATTATTATTAATTTGGGGGCAATGTTACTGGCTATTACGGTATTACTAATGTGGGGACAATGTTGCACTGGAACAGTGATGGTGATAACGAATGGTGGACTTTAGAGTGATGAGTGGGGGAAAAGAAAAACATTACAGCCTTTTTTTTGTTACTTTTACTGTTTACTGTCTGTTCATGTTACATGTTTGGCTGTTAACTTTTACACAGTTGATATAAAATATTTTACAACAGTATTTGGTTCAGAATCTTTTTTTTCTGGATTTTCCTCTTTAAAAATTGGGTGCGTCTTATGTGCCGGTGCGTCTTATGAGCCGAAAAATACGGTACTTGTTCATTACCATTAAAAAGTGTGTACACCGAGAACTCCTCATGCCGTTTTTTTTTCCATACTCAAAAAGATAACTTTATACACTGTTTAATCACATAAGAATGGGCAGGTCATTTGTGTTTGAAAAATCTGTAACCTGTCATTGAGCATCTCCAGATAACCATCGGAGCCATCTTTAGAAGCTTATTTCAGCATGTCAGAGGGTTCATCTATTTGATTCTTTGTATCTGGTGTGTGACTGAACAATGCAAAACAAAACAATGCATTTTAATAACAAAAAAAAAAAAACACTCAGACAGTCATGTAAAAATAGGATACAGGCCAAGGCTTCAATGGCTCCCTCCTGCTTGGTGTTGTCATCAATAGCCCCAAGCCAGGGAAGGACATGTTCCAGAAACACATTCATAGTCTCCAAAAGGGCAATCTTACTAAGCACACCCAAACATCGAGCCGCCATATGCCGTACAGCTGTGTACGGATGCTGAAGACATGTGCAAAGTAAGGGAAGCTGCTCCAGCAACTGCAGATGCACATAAACCAGATGTTACGGATAATTCTTTTCATGTTGGGCATGAAAATAGTTTCATATTAATGGCTAGTTTCTGATTATCGAAGACATGTATAAGGAAAAGCAGTATAATCCATGCATTTAGCCTTCTGAGTAAAATTGTATTGGTCGCTGATCATATGGTAAAACACCCCTAATAGTTGTATGATGGAATGTACCAAATGGATCAGTTCTTGGGACATAGCTCCTGTGGTCACCTCAAGGACCTGAAGCGAGTTTACAAGTTCCTGAGCGACAGAGTCTCCCAGTTTCAACACCTGGCTTGCATCTGGAAGAAAATAATTACAAAGTGCTCAATCATCAGGCTTTGAAAAATGAATTTATGAAGAAGGTTACATGTAATCAGACATACCAAACCCCTGAGTGTTAGAGCAATTCCTCAATGGACCAACCATAGACTCCCAAAGATATGGAAGTGTTTCAGTCAAGTCTTTCCCAAAATGTCTGGCAACTGTCATCAAGCAGAACTCTGCTCCTCTCCTCTGGATAAGACACGGCTTCTTGCTCTAGTTATTTATACCACAGAAACTCTTAGAATCACCGACATGAAATGTTTTGAGTTGATGAATCAATGAAAAGAGTAATGTGTACCTCATCTGTTTCCAGAGTAATGCTGCCTCCAACAGGTAAGTCATTGTTGCTTTTAGTGGTTTTGGGACTAGGCCCTCTTTTACTGGTTATGGCAAATGCTGCTTTTTGATGCCGGTAAAGAGTGATGATACCCTTTGTCTTGTTCACCATGTGATGCATTGCATCTTTGTCTGCAACTGATGCTGAAACACAATTTATTGAACAGCTGTTTTGATAAATGTAGGTCTGCAGTTGAGTAGACATTTTTACCTACATATAAAATATAGAGCTTCTTCAGAAAAAAATCTAATTTGTATAATAACTAACAATTTTAAAGCCATTTGCAAAATTAAATCCTTTAGATGATTACAATGGAGCTTGTTGATAAGCTACAGCAACTCGTAAAAATTCTACACGGTGGAATGACTGATCAGTTTTGAGGCAACAAAAATTCCATTACAGGAGAAGCGCTCAAGATCTTCAGTATGAAACAAAGCATGACTTGAAACAAAGCATGCACAATTTTGTCAATATGTTTGATTACTAAGTTTCAAAACTATGTACAGTGCATCTAAATCAGAATGATTCATCTGAACAGGTCACAGATATTTGTCTGATATTAAAGAGACTTGACAAAAATCATCACTAGACATGGAAAGCTGTAAGTAATTTCTCAAAACTTGCATTTGAAGTGTATGCAACAGTGTTAAATTCAAGTATGAAACATTCACCTTTTCATACCATCAATTTGGATCATTTGCAATGTGTAAAGAGTTAATTGAAAAAAAAAATCATAACCAAACCTCCTATATCGCAAAAAAAAAAAAAAATAAATAAATAAATTGGAGCAATGGTTTTCCCTTACCTTTACTGCCCTCTTGCAACACTGGAGCGCTAGCTGGAGGAGGGACAGGACAAGCTGCACTTGGCGTGAGCATGGAGTCAACACAAACTGAGCTGCAGAGATTCTTCACAATTTTGGCATTTGGGCAGGGGACTCTGGTGGAACACAGTTGTAGCAGTCGTGCAATATTGGAGGCAGCATAACCCTGAACGAGTGTGTTCTCTTCCCGGCGTGCAGCTTCCATCAAGGGCCTGGCCACAGGATTCAGTTTGTCTGGTAACATTCCCAAACCAACTACAGCACAGGCGGTAAAGGTGTGAACCCGTAACTGCAGCTGCTGCCATTCTGTGCTGGTCTCACACACAGTGGAAAGAGCCTGAATTCTCTTGCTGTCCAGTGGCTGAAACTGACGAGACTTTAGGTTGAGAGAGGAGGTGCACTCTGAGAAAATGGTGGTCACCTATCAAATACAGAAATAAAAATTTTATTATAAATCTAAACAGTGTGAAGCAGATGTGATGTTTAGGTACATTAATAATTTAATGTAATTTTTTTAATTCTCAAATTTTACAATCAATGAATAATAACCAAAAGTCAATCGTTATTTTTGACAAATTACAGAAATCATTTACACAAATGACATTCTATTACATAGAAACAATTAAATAACTGTGTTTGCAGTGAAGGAAGAGGACAAAAAAAACTTCTATAAACCAATAATAAAACATAACCCTTGATCCAATTCCCATAGTCAGAAATAAATTACATATGTTAATAGAAATATTATTATACAGTAATTTTTTTTCATGAAGATCTTTACTCACCAGCTCATTGGCCTGATCGATAGTGAAGACACTGGTATTGATCTTTTCCCTCACATCGATACTTGAATCAGCCATCAGTGCTATCAGTTGCTTGCATTCATTCTGCATTCGAGTGAAGGGAATGGCGATCTCATCGTAGTACAGTTGTTCTGAGAGGATGACCAGCAACCGTGGCTGAACCACACTGGAGAGCAACTGACACTCCTACCACAAAAAGCAAGATAAAGATGTCATCACATGTGGTGAATAGCCTCTTTTTACATTAAGATCTGAATCAAAACTAATGAAGCAAAGTTCACAGATCTTGCTCATTTCATATGAATATTACTAAATGTTTTTTTTTTTTTGTATTTCTTCCATCTGTAAAAATCTCAAAGAATATTTACACGAAACACATGTGAAAACAGTTTTCAAAACATGAAAACATCCCACCTCCCCCTCATCTCTCACCTTCTGAAGGCTTGCCCACTCACAGATCACCATGGAAACGGCAATCCGCTGCAGGGCAGACTTGGAATTAAGATGGAAAAGTAAAAGCTGTGCCAGGGATTCAGCCGGACGGAGCTCCTGAGAAGAGCTGTTCAACCTTGGGTCACATATACAACTGCACAGAGCTCCCAACAGCCTAAGATGATGACAAAAAATACATACTCAAACAGGGCACAGAGACGATGAGCTGTTAAACAGAATTCCACACACTTTGCAGCCATCAGACGCGCACGCATCACAACATGGTCTCGTGTTGCAGGGTCTTCAGTAATGGTCTCTGCTCCACCAATGTATTCCTGGACCGCTTCCTTGACTGGAGCAGATCCCTGGCGTGTCTTCCCAGATGCTTTCTCCTATGGATGAACAGATTGAAGCTTAGAGCAGATTTTTCGATGAGTGGAAGCGTAAAGTTTAGACTTATGCCCCAAACCAATGCACAGCCTACACTGAAACTGCTGCGTAGACGACAATAACTACACTGTAGCGGACCGCAACATCTGTGATTGCCTGGTTTGAAAGCATATTGGTTCAGGAGTGAGGTCATACAGGTCCGAGTGTCTCCAGCATGGGAAGTTCTGAATACTCACCTTTAATCGTGCCTTCACTTCCAGCAGCATATTGGGGTCGATGGGGATATGTGGTGCTTGCATCATCAAACAGAGCCAGGCTCCCATCCACGGGCAGCTGGCAGCCACAACATACTGCTGAGGGGCCTGCTTCAACAACTCCACCCAAACCTAGAAAATAATCAATAAATTAAAAAAAAACTTTTGTACATTGCCAAGAGACATTTACATCAAAATATTGAGAGTAAGGTTATACCTTCTGAATTAGTTCTAAGATCTCTTGGTTACTCTCTAAGATACAGGACTGAAAGATATGTCTTAACATATCCTGCATGATTGGATTCAGCCACACTGCACAACTCTGGAAGGAAAGGGGTCAATCTTTTTTAGTACATTTTGGGAAAATGAAGCTGAAAATGTAAAAATATTCATCCATAGCAACAAGATGCAAACATGCCATCTTTAAAACTGTATGCCAACTTTAATTAAATAATTTTTACAGTACTTTATTGAATAATCAAACTTTAGAAGAGTGCTTCATGTCTCAACAGCAAACATGTGACTTCAAAATGCAAAGCCAACCTGATCAGCTTTGGAAAGCAGGGTAAAGAGGGTCTCTAGAGCAGCACAACGAACAGAAGCGATCGTGTGTCTCAGGAATGGCCACACTCGAGGAACCAACACCGTCAAAGACTGTTGTGTGCTGGGAATGAGAATGAAGGCATGTAATTTTCCATTTCACTGATAATTCAGTCCTAAGAGCTCCATAGTACAAAAATAGTGTCTTCACCTGTACTGGCGAACCTGTGGGTAAGTGAGCAGGGAGGATAGGAGGGTCATGATGCTGTTAGTTGAGGCTGTGAGATCATCCAGCTCCAGCAAAGCATTCCAAAGAGTGTCAACAATGAACGGGACCTGTTCGGTACACATGGAACATTTAAACATAGACAACTTTACTGATATGCACTGCAACAGCTGCATTTGGCAAAAACTTAAAAAAAAATTGTGGAGCGCCGGCGGTCCATTGGCATATCAATTTTTAAATGCCGGTAAAATTGGAACCAAATAAGATAGATCAATAATTCTTGCAAATAAAACAGAAAGAGTTAGACTTACATATGAAGTATGTAAGAAGCATAAAACATGCCTCAGAGAGCAGTTTTATTTTTTTTTTAAGATTTTGCCTAATTTTAGTTATCCACAAATGATCTGCTTGTTTTGTAATATAAAACTATAAAACAACTTCCAAGGCACTAAGATAAACAGTACCCAAAATTACACATCAAAAAATCTGTCGTGAATCTAAAATCATGACTCAGTTTCATTATAAAGTGAGACATTTTTAAACAGACATACATATTTTTCAACAATGCAGTAAAATATCTGCAAAAAAAAATATGCCATGACCACAAACAACACAAAAAGCTCAGACCTTTTCAGGCTGCAACTGAACCAATCCATCAACCACTGGAATCAAAGCTGCTGCCGCCACTGCTCGAACGTCATCATCTAGATCCCGCAGACCTTCTGTGATTGCAGGAAGAACCCGTGGAAGCAGTTCAGCAATCAGATCCTACAGGCGGGAAAGTTTTAAATTTGATTCAACATCCAAATACTTACATTTGTGCATTTCATTTACTCTCGGTCAATGTTACTTAGAGCTTCCCAACCTGTCTGACAGCCAGAGCATATTTAATGCCCAAGAGGCCTCCATGTCGAACTTCCCATTGGTCTTCTGTTAGTAGCTTGAGCAAGATTTCCACTGTCATGCCAACACCTCTGTTTGCCATCTGCCTCAGGGCCACACCGAGAGTCTGGGCACATGTCTCTCTGACTGGAGCGACAACCTGGAGTGTAAAGAAAAAGAAATCAATTTAAAAGAAAAAAAAAGTGGGGGAAAATACACAGTAAAAAAAGATAAATGTTCATTCTACAATAGATCAAATAGATTTTTTTTTTTTACATTTGGGGGCCTTAGTTTTTTAGTTCTTTAAAGTTCTTTTTTAAGTTCTTTAAAGTTTACAAAGTTATGCCAAGTAGCTTTTTTATTTCATAACATCTTTAAACATTGAGCTGAAATGCAAGCAATTTAAAGCTTTTTTTTGTACTTTTTTTAAGGTGAAATTTGAATTCTCATTTCTAAGAGAAGAGAAAAATAACCAATTCCCCATATTCTAAAAGCACATCATCAAATATCCAACCCTGTTCAGACTACATTGTGATGACAGTCAAAGAACCCGAGAGAAAGATCTAACCTCATCTGACACAAAGTCTCCAAACCGGTCCAGTGCAAACACACATAAGAGTCGGATGACCAAATCTTCCAACCACTCCTGATGCTGCCGCTCCATCTAGTGTCCAAGTAAAACAAAACAAAAAAAACAAGGGCATTTTAACATTTCATAACTTTGAATTTTTTTTGAGAAAAAAATCCTTCTGAGAGGGTAAAGACCTGTACTGCAGTACAGCCAACAGTTTTCCCTCCAGCATCACCATGATTCTTCAGCACTTCTCTCAATCCCGTGCCTGCACCATGACGAATCTTTACAAATAGGCCAAATGGAAAGGCAAATTAGAGCCCATGCATCCCAAACAAATAAATAATTGATTAAGATTATCTATGGTTGATTTGAGCAGGTTGTCTATGCTTTAACTGGATTATTTGAGCCATCCCCCTATAACCTCAGAGCATTTTATTTAACCTAGATACACTTTCTTCTATTGGAGTTATTTTCAGTACCTCCCATGAGGGGTTGAAGAGGTCATTGCACAGTTCTTCACAGAAGCTTTCCAGGGGCCATTCCTGAGTCTATGATGTAAAATAAAAACACAAAAAAACGCTTTAATCATGCAACCAATGTCAGCAGCTTCATGAGCACGAAATTCTCAAACCTCATCAAACAAGTTGGAGTTATCTGGAACATTGTCAATTAAAACTTTGCTGTCGGTTGCTGGCTGTTCAATCACTACGTTAGTGGTTTTACGTCTCTTCTCATCTGGCTCTCCCTCAAAACTGTCATTGCTGTAAAAGAGGAACATAGTTTCAAAAAGAGCACACTCATCCAGAAACATCATCAAATCCTCTGAGAGTCTTCATGCACATTCTGATCAAAGACTCAATGCATCAATCTTCAGCATCTGAGAGGAAGCAAAAGCAAAGAAATCATCCTGAAAGAAAATGGCTCAACCCGAGAGGAAAAAAAAGAGATCAAGCCTAAATAATAAGCTGAAGCTAGGCAAGAGTGGGTACTGGCAGGTTTCTTTTCAGTGGAACACTTTAATCAGTGGTATTTACAAAACAATAAATACAAAGAAAATAGTAAACACTTTAAAAATGTTTTAAAATCAAGGATTAAAAAAAATGCCGATTAAAAAAAACAGCAACACGTTAAAAATGTAACACATCACAGGTAAATAACTAAATATTAAAAAAATGACAATCAATCATTGTCTTAACTTGTTTAAAAATTCACAATAACAATTTTATTGTCGTTCATACAGATATCAAGAATTGTTACAATTTGACAGAAATTTCCTTAAATCATTGTGATTTAGGTCATTTCAACCATTGACATTCATTTGCAAAACAAAACATATATTTTAACTGGCTTTTAATGTGGTCATTCAATCACTCAAAAGCAGTTTATGTTTGGATACTGTTAGTCAAGATTAAGTTCAATGAATCAGTTTGTCAGCCTGATTTGTTCTTGGTTACTAAGCAACAGAGAAACCTTTAGCAGAAGATGAAGCTTGGTTACCATGTTGGAATATCATGTTTTAAACCTATAACATTTAAAGACGCATGCATCTCTACCTTTTCTCGTTTGGATCAATGTCTCTTGATCTCTGCTTTGCCACCAATTTTGCCATCCTTTTTGCCTTGTTCTTCTGTCGATTGCTCATGCCCGGACAAAACTCTGAATCTATGAGCTCTGCAGCCGGCTAAAGCAGGATGACAAAGTAAAGCTTCAAAGTTGGACCTCACAAGGGTCTACATACATCAATTAAAATATTAAAAAAAAGACAAATGTTTCTTCTAAAGGAAGTCTGACATTAAGGTTGTAGCATTTTGAGATTTTCTTGCACAACTCACCAAATGGTTTTGTGATAAGTGGCAGCCTAAACTTTTTCCAGGCTGTGCTCTGTTTATACTAGAGACACACGTGTCCTCCAGGTCCTCATCATTAAAAAGATCCTCCGTATCCATGCCAATCGCAGCACCCATATCCAATCCCAACTTCTTCTGCAACTGCTTTCTCTGCCGTGCTAAACGCTCCTTGGGATCTGTCTCACCTATACCCAGCATGGAACCAAGAATAAAGACCACAAAAAAAAAAACATTTATGTTTACACATTTCACAATGGTTTTAATCATGCAAATAGCATAAAGAGTAAACCACAGAAGGCATGCAATGACAAAAGAACATCTGAATACTACTATTATGGGAACTTCAGCAGAGATGCAAATAATTATGCACTTATCAAACAGGACATCTTTCTCAAGTATAGGACAAAACATTCAGCCTTCTATAGTCAAATCCAATCAAAGCATTTCAATGGTATTATCCCGGGAAAATTATATAAAATGGAGTTGCACCAAAATTCAGCAAAAACTCATTGGTGTCTGCTTTCTTTATAAAAAATATTCTCTAGTCACCAAACTATGGCCCATATGATATAGCCCTTGGAACAAATTCACTTATATTTTAACTACTTCCTCTAATTTATGGAGCAACCATTGTAACTTGTTTTATATCTGGGAAAACGGTCAAAACTTGGATGAGATTCAACTAATGCAAACAACACAAAGAATAAAGCATGCATAGCAGGCCAACACTTTATTCATATTACTCATATATTACAAGATAGAGGGTATTTCTTTTAATATTTGCTGAGCAGGTTTAAAATAAATTTTAAAACTTTTAATACCTAGTGTGTGCTATCGAAGAGGGTAATTGGAGTTTGCTGGATCATACATAATGTCTAAGTTTAATGGTGCCATATAGTACACATTGTTTAAAGCATTTATAAGAAATATAAACTGCAAAATTAATAATAAAAAACACCTTTGAATAAACTAATATTTTTTTTATTACTCTGCAAAATGCACCAACTTGAGGCATGTTTTTGATGAGGGAACGGCACTGAAAGATGCTAGGAATATCAAAAAAGCCTTTTTGCATAATATGGTACCTTTAACTATTTGAGTCAAAAGGTCTCAGTCACAAACCAAAGGATAAACTGGTCTGTTGGGACGAACCCAAAAACCTAGGGTTAATCCTAAAACATTCCCAGTTTTTAAACCATATCCTACTTGGCAAACACAAGCCACCAGCCCAGTGACACAGAATAGCAATAACATAATGCATGCGCCATGCAGGGTTACATTATCTGAAATGTCTCAACCTACCTGACTTATCATCCTGCAGCTCAAACTCAGCACCAGCTGATCCAAGCAGAGATGCTCCATGCTTGAGCAGACGGGAGATATCAAATCTGCAGAAACTGAGCCTGTCTGAGCAGACCTCCTCAGGAGACAAATCTCCTGCACACATCTCTGAAGGTGAAAAACATAGCACCAGTAAAAACAGTTTTCATTAACTAGTAGCATAAGCCTTGCAAGCTGTTAAATGTGTGTCTTAAATAAAGTGGTGCTTATTAAAGCTGAAGGCCTCTTTTTCAACAAAAATTGTTAACTAACCGTCTTTTGGTTTTGGTGCTGGGTTCCATTCGGGAATATTCTTCACAATAGCTTCAACAGCTTGACCGGCTGCAATTCGTGTGTCCCAGTTCGGACTTCTCAAGTATGTTAAAACCTAAAAGTAAAAAAAAAAAATTATAGCAATAACTTCAAAATACGGCCATGCAACTAACACATGGAACCTTGAGTCCACAATTTTACTACCTTCTGACCAGTTTTCCTTTTTGAGAAAAAAAGATACTATTTTTAAAAAGACCAATAGTCTTTTGCTCTGGAATATTTCCATAGGTTGTGGGAAAAAAAAAAAAAAACTTTTTTTTTTTTTTAATTAACAACACAAAGTACATCTGTGTACATTTCTCTAATGACTCCCATGAAACTAGTCCTGTCCGAACAGGGCTATAGACTCACTGTATTCTGAATAGTCAAAATTCAATTGTCATTTTCAATATAAAAATCTTCTTCATAAAGAATAAAATATGTTTAACTTCCATCTATGGCATCTCTCCTTGTACCAAAATGAGCATCAGAGTTCACTTCCTTCTTTTCGAGTGCAATGCAACAACGCCACATTTATTTTTGATTATTAGAAAAAATGTTGGGGGATAAAGGCTGGGTAAACAATAGATGCTGATAGATTCGAATAAACAATTCAAAGTAAGCTTGATTCACTTCTAATCGAGAATTCTTTAAATCAATGTTTAACAACAATAATGTAATTGAATTCATTTTAACAACAATAATGTACCAAAATGAGCATCAGAGTTCACTTCCTTCTTTCGATTTGGTCCTGATATTTTTAGACCGCACATGCAGAATTCACATTTCAGAGAGAGTGCACTTGAGTTCAATTAGTGGATGGAGATGCATCTTTTCAGTGGTCTCGGTCTGTAGGGTTGGTATGTGCCAGTTATTTATTTTGGCTGACAGCACTGAAACTGGTTGAAATGAACAGGACTCCCACAACACAATTTGTGTCATGTCATTAGTAATGAGATCTAGATATCGTTACAAAGAACATACACTGCTTTTTATAAATTTCCACTGAAAGTAATAATCGGTTCTGAAATGGAATGCAACAAGTAACCAAAAACATGAAAAGGCAAAAAGAAGAATAATTACATTGTTATGTAGACTGGATTAGTTAGTTAGTTAGTTAGTTGGCACATGCACATCAACTATAGTTTTTCAGGTCCATCAAATCATAACACCACACATCAGAATAACTATTGAGACAAAAGAGGCTCACTTATTAGGATTATATACATGTTAAAAAAAACAAATTATGATTATCTACATCTAAAAAAAAAATAATTATGATT